>WYDF02035611.1:0-12643 GCA_009867245.2 Adranes taylori | reverse complement strand
ATAAGAAATTTAAAAAATGAAAATTACGTTGTTTCAGTATTGGAGTCAAATATTTGAAATAAATTTTAAACTTAAGAGCATTCCAAAAACTCCATTTTAATTATTGTATTGTAGGTGTTAGACGTTGACTTGTTTCGATGATATATTGTTGACTTCTTTCGGGAAAACAGTCTTGCCATCATCAGAACTATTGAATATCAAAAGCTATTAGTGAGTATAGAATTAATAATTTAATGTAAAAAATTAATTAATTACCTTAATCTCGATGTGAATCACTAGTCTAATGTTGAAATTAATTAAATGAATTTTGGAATTATTTTATTTATTTTAATTTCACATTATGAAAGGTTTGATTGCTATTTTCATAATGAAAACAACATTGAGATGTTAGTTACAGTTTTAATTTAACTTTACTCTCGCCATTGTTGAAGAACTTTAAACCGTAAAGCAACAAGTGCAAATTTTGAGAATCCCAGAAAAGTTAAAATACGCATGGTCAAACAATTATCAATGCGCGTGAGTCTGAATAAATTTTCCAATATAAAGCAGAGGTAATTCAATTTTTAAACAGTCATCAAAAGTTTTTTATGAATATCATTTCATTTATAAAATCCCAAAAGGATTGTGATTTTAACATTTAAAATTAAAGTAAAATTTATCAAGAATACATTAACAAGTTAAAAGTTTTTTTTTAGGTATCTTCAAGTGAAGCTCACCCTGACTAATTTAACTCCGCTAGAGTGCGTAAACTTGTCAAATTGGAGCACGTATGAGATTCCTGTCTATAAATTAATGTAAGTTTATTCCTACATTAATTTATACTTGAACTATAAAACGAATTCAGGAACATTACATAACAACAAAAACCATTTTCGTCATCAAAAAAGAACCCACAGTCAATTTGTTAATGAAAATTACTTTTAAGTGTAAAATGCACGTAGATCAACCAAGTGACATTTAAGTTTATTGAATATAACAGAATATTTTAAATTATAAGGAGTTTTTATTTTAAATTTATTAGTTTAAGAAAATTTGTTAAGTCATAATTCGTTTGTTTATTAATGATGTTATCTTTATGAAAAGATTCACCCACAAAAATATGAATCTGTTCTAAGTGTTTTGAAATATGTAGTTTTCTGGCAACTTGTAGATACGTATTGTTTTTATATGGGTCAAAATCATGGTTATTTTCTAGTATATGGTTAGCAAATTGACTCTTGTCACTGTTGAATCTAATGGCTCTGACACCCATGTGTCTTAAAATTGTTTTCTGTGGCTCCTATATAGAATTTTTGACAAGTCTGGCAATCTAATTTATAAACACCACATTGTTGAGATGTAGACGCTTTATCTTTGTTATTTTTAATTCTATCTATTTTGTTTGTTGTGTGTAAACTAATTTCAATATTGTGGTTTTGAAAAATGTGTTGGAATTTATGGCTATCCTTATTTAAATAAGGTAAGGAATAAAGTTTTTAATTCAGATAGAAGTAGAAGGTTGTGAAACTAGGATTAAATTTGTTTCCATTGAATGGATTTTTTGGTTGAATAATTTCAGTAACATGCTATCATCGTAGCTGTTGTTCTAATGATGTTGACCATACTGATGAAATCAATGTGGTTTTGAGGAATAATCAATGCTCTGTGAATCAGAGACCTGAAACCTGCTAGTTTGTGTGGCCAAGGTGCCACCCAGATATCACCCAGATACCCCAGATCACTCAGATATCAATTTTACTTATGAGTTATCAGTAAACTCCCAAATTCCTTTCTTAGATATTTTACTTGATCATTCCGATGATAAATTATCTTTTCAAATCTATAAAAAAAGCACATATTGTGATACCATGATACACTTCAACTCAATGGCACCATGATACACTTCAACTACCATGGCAACTCAATGGTAAAAAAAATTGAAAGATAAAATTTGGCAAACTAATGTATGTATAATTTGACATTAGGAAACGGCCAGCTGGTTTGTGAATTCGAAAAATTTCGGTCTGGTGATATCGGAGGAAATGGACGTTGACGAGTGAAATGAGCGACTCGAGACGGTCTGCGAAAGAATCTGAGCGAATGCTTAGAGGTGGAAGGCGAATTGGTTGCATGGCGGCGGCGACCCGTAGTGACGGTGATGCTTCGATGGGGATGATTCGTTGGCGCGTTTAACTCATTGGCGTGACTGACTCATTGACAAGGCTGCTTCCTTGGCGAAGCTGACTCATTGCCGATGCTGTGATTGTGATCTTTTCCAATGCCTTCTTCGACGCTGCTCTTCTCTCGGTTTGATCATCGACATAGATCACGGAAGGGTTTTGGGATATGGATATGCTAGAGCAGAGTTGAACTGTTGTTATGAAAGATACGGAAGATTCAGCCGATGGAAAAGTTAAATGATGATTGCGTTGCTAACGCTTTACTTAAAAATGCCCAAACATAATCATTTGTGCGAAAATACTCTGTCGACACGAATAGTTTTTATTATTTTTAGAGCCATTTATTAGAGTATTATTACTGATAACGATGTGCGAAAGTCGGACTCGAAAGCTATCAGAACAAGACCCAAAATACTTGTTACTAAAACTACCTTGGATATGGCTTTTTATTTCAAATCAGAGACTTATGGTGCCCGGCTTCGACGGCGATAGTTCCTGACATTCGCGGTGGTAACTAGGCATGGCATAGATGAAATTTCTGCTAAAATCTTTAAGAAGGGAGAATTTTCCTCAAATAAGAAATTCTAAGATTCTATGATTTAGATTTAGCAGCGTTTTGATCTTCCTTACGCTTGTATTTTTTTGCGAACCTCATGCATTTATGCCCTTTCCAGAGCCAGGAGCTTTACGGGTGATGTTGCAGCTATTACGCACATATTCTCCGTGGATACTATCTTGTACGATCTAGTGACTCCTATTAACCTGATCCTTTGGACTTTGGACAAAAGTTGCACTAATTTCCGTACTTTAGTGACCCCGCCCATGGCGTACAGGATACCTGAATGAATGACACTAAGCAGAACTTGCCGTTTTGAGGTGCTAGGCCCTTTCAACCGTTGGCATGAGTCTTCTCAAATTGATCGCTTGGTTCGCTTGGTTTTAATGCAACCATGTACATATGCTCAGTAAATGAAAGATTTTTGTCCAAAGTGATACCAAAGTATTTTATGCTGGTTGATGTTTGAGTATCCTGCCCGGAGATGGCCTACTGGAGCTTTGTATTTTCCGATTCCCGGTGAACACAACTGCTTCCATTTTGTCTGGAGCAACTGACCTTTTCTATTTATATTTCATTTTTATTATGCGTTTTCTTTAGGTTTTCAATTTAGTTTTTGACTTCCGAGCTTATATGACCTTACATAATTCTCTTTATTGTCTTTCTACCGGATTATTTGCAAGTTGTAAGTGATTTTTAAATGTTCTGGCTACCTTATAATAAAATCCAATAGAAAGCTAGAATAAAACCCAAATTATATGTTATTTATCAGTTATGTTCAGTTATGGGGTCAATATGATATTTTTAAACTGTAAATATTGAAACGGATATTGTTTCAAATTTTTTTTCATTCAAAAGTTAAGATATAACCATCAACTAGCCAGCCTGTACATCGAACATGTTATTTTATGAATAACTCAATTCCTTCGATGACTTATCGCTGAAGCCAAATAGTTTATGTATTAAATGTATATTATTAACACCTACATAGTGCTACCATTTCCTCCTATAACTCGATAATACAAATTGCTTATCCATTATTTAAGAACCCTAAGCCATCCGTGCTTAGAGCACTTAATTCAATGCATACAGATGTCGCCTTTACATACGAATCGTAAATATCAATTTAATCCGTTTGATTAAAGAAAGGATTAAACTGGATCTTATAATTTTCACGAACATAAGTTCACACTTAAACGAGAGAAACGAACTACTGCTTCACGTTTCTTAAGTGCCAATAGATGTTTGAAACCGATAAGGTCGACCGCTAAATTTAAGACTTGCTTTCACGATAGATCTACATAGAACCGATGGAGATAAACACAGTGAAATGAATTATGATTATGCAAATAAAATATGATAATACTTACACCCGTTAGAATGTGATACGTATGATGAATGCGTTGATTAATAACTTACTGATTGATCGGTCAGGAGAGAAATTGATTTTTCAAACTGACCTCATGCTGAATTTAAGAACTCTTGCTTTCTCATAAATTATAATATTATTTAAAAAATCCACCAATATGTACTTTGAACAATCTTACCAATATGAACTTTGAAATTATTCTAATTTCACATTAGGATTTATAGTTAATCCAAAGTGGACAAGGCTATGCTAGTTATAGCAAGACATTGTACTGTAGGAATACTTAATTCCAACTAATATAACAATAATAGTTATAGTACTGATGGCATTTAAACTTTTACACAAATGGTATGATCCGATTAATATGTGCTAAACAGCAAAGTTGGACTATTGTCTAACAAATCAACACCAGAATTAACCCTCCCTTAACGGTGCATTGGTGAAAATACATGCTTTTAACGACTGTACCACTGAACGCCGCAGTCAAAAGTTTAATAACTTAGTTTACAATAGTGATGGGAATACGGACCATTTCGTTCCAGTAAAATACCGTTCTCGTTCCGTTTAAAACTCAATCTATGCCTTACAATGGACAAGGAAAAAAACTTAAAATCACGTATTAAATTATTTATACTAAATAGTAGTGTGTTTGGATGAATTAATGAGCAAGTGTAAGAAGGAAGGGTTAGTAAGGGAAGAAGGGGGCAAAGAGTGTTCAAATGAAGGATTAGGGTGGAAAGATATAGGGACGAAGGTGAATTGTAGGAAATAAGTGTCCAAGAAGTGAGGAGAGAAATTGAAAAAATAATAAAAGCAGGACCAGCCAGTCGTGATACGATACCGGTAGATGTATAGAGATGCTTGAATGAATGTGGATTGGAAGCATTAGTAAGAGGGATGAATAAGATATGGAAAGGAGAGATAGGAGTGCCAGAGGAATTGAAGAGAGGGGAAATCGTGCCTGTATTTAAAAGAGGGAATCGAATGGAAGTGGACAGTTATAGAGGAATAATTATTATGGATGGGTTGTATAGAGTGATTATGAGGGTGATGAACAGGATATTAGAAGAAGAACTGCGTAATAAGGAAATTTTATCCGATACTCAAAGCGGCTTTGTCAGGGGTAGAGGGACGGCGAATAACTTAGTAAAAATCAATTATGTAATGAATCAGGAAATAGCAAAGAGGACGAAAATGTATCTGCTGTTAATTGATCTAAATGCTACATTTGATAGGATATGTGAGAGAAAAATGATGGGCGAGAATGAAGGATGTAGGGATTTCAAAAGGAATGACGAGAATGATAAAGGAGCAAAGATAAGAATGAGAATGAATGAGAAGGTATCAGCATGGTTTGAGACCAACAAAGGAGTGAGGCAGGGATCCCCAACGAGCGCTTCACTTTTGGGTTTAGAAGTTTAACAGTGAATGTGGAGGAAACCAAAGTGATGGTGTGCAAGAAGAGATGGAAAGAGTGCAGAAAGGATGAGTTGTGTATAAGTGGACGTAAAATTGAAAGAGTGAAGTTAGATATTTGGTATTTGTGATGTCGCAACATGGGAGGTATAAGGACCATATAGAAATGACGACAAAAAAACCCGAGAACGGCGATAGAGAGAATGAGAATGGTATGGGAGAGGACGTTCGGGGAGTCACTGAAAATGAACAATAGGATAATCGATGGTAACTATAAAATATAGATTAACGGGCTGAAAATGATTATGAACTTTGAGGGGAAAGTCCTAATGGATGAAAGGTACAGATTAGTTAAAGAAGTGTACATAGATGGAATTATGAATGTAAGAAAGGAAGAATGTGGGAATGAATGGATTAGATGCTGAATGAAGGTGAATTAGAGGGTTAGATGGTCTACAAGTAGGTGGTTGGAGAAGATGTTGACAGGTTAGGAAGGAGTGAGCGAGAGTGTAGAAAGAATGAAGGATGTAGAAAGGCAAGATAAGGAAAAACATTGAGAGTAATAGATATAATAATGTATATAGATGGATAATGAAAGAAGATGGAATGTGTGAGTATTTGCTGTGTGAGGATCAGGTTTAAGTATGTGTGAGAAAAGGATGATTACGTGGTTTAGGCGTGGGAATGAAGAGGGGGAAAATAAATTTTGGAAGAATGAACAAGAAAGAATGTATAGAATATGTGGTAGGGAACAAGAAAGTTGGAGCCACTTGGTAAATGAATGTGAAGGGATAGTGTGGATTGATAGAGAAAGGCAAATGGGCGATGACTGGAGGTTAAGCTTGGGGATAGAGGGAAAGGGTATAGAAATAATGAAGAGAATTTTGGGGGAAATAAATAAGAGAAAGTAAAACGGAAGAAGTTGTTTAAGGAATGAGAAGAGGGTCTTGAAGTAAATAAAAGCCTTTCCTTCCGTGTATCACTTGATCATACCTCGTAAGTACGAGATTTTCAATCTTACCAATACGTCTTTCGCTACTATAATCAATTTCCTACTTAAAAAAAACAGAAAACTTGGTCATGACTATACAAATCGACAAATCTTTTACGTGCTTCATTTAATAGATCATTCCTACGGAGAGTAGTACGTGCAGTTAAACCTACTTTTAGATTTATCTATTAATCATTAGAATAAGTCATTGTTATGAGATAATATTTATGGACGTCACTGATTATTTACGTAACTAGCGGATGCGTATAAACAAAGCAACAACGATAAAAGAAGATAAGATAGGTAAAAGAAAAAACAGCACAAAACGTAAAGATGATGATTAAACAACTACAACATACTATAAAAGAACGCGTCAAACATAGAAGCACTTGAGGAATTAACGGGAGCATCAGACTCGGTACCATAGATGCTAAATTAATAGATGTGCGCTTCTTTATATCAACAGAATCACGATGATCCACAAAATCTTCAATGGTATGTTGGGAAATATGTGATAAAATTTGGCAACTAGATACTCTAATTATTTCTAATGATGCAACTAAATTGAAAAACACTTACTATATTTCTTATAATATGGAAATATTTAAATAAACATAATAATTTAAACTGCTCAATTAAGTAATTTAATCTAGTTATAATTTAAAAATGCAATTGATTGTTAAATTTAAACTATGAACAGATATGATATAAGCAGAATATATTTTATTTATACTTTAACGCCATAAAGAAAACAATGTACCTTCCATTTTCGGACTATCAACCTAAGAGAGTTCTGTCAAAATTGCACTAAGCTGCAATTTAAATTTTTTTAAGTGATTACCTATATTTCAGTTTGAAACAATATAAAGGTGGTGATAATATTAACGATCAGAACAAGGTGTAAAATAAGGTGATGTTATATTTTGGAAACAAATGTTCATGGCACTTTTGGAAACATTGGATATTTATGTATAAACATTAATGGCAAAAAACTGAACCATCTTAAATCTCGCGAGGATATCATATTGATCATTGTTTGAATCGAACAGCTCGAGCAATCTCAGCAGAATTTAATAAGAGTGTGGGTATGGGGCAGGGAGACATTCTGTCCCTCGCACTGATTATTTAAATCGTTTAACACTATATCAATATCAATACCTTCATCATCTGGTTCAATTGGTGTTGGCAAATGTAGTTGTTAAAATAGTAAAAGTGGTGATAAGATTTGTTCCATCGGGTTTTTGCTTTTTTGCTAACGAGCGACGATATTAACTAGCTCGACCACGATTGCAAACTAAAAAGATGACAACTAGAATGTTAGCTTTTAACAAAACAAGCATATACTTCCCACTTGTTTTATTCCTTATCGTTGCTTACTATCATTCCATGAAATTACGTTTATGGTCGATGTATTACTCGGAACGTTCTGGCGTCAAGGTTTAAAACGATTATTTTTGAGATCTATTTTCATGTTTGTTCTTGTTGAAACAGCAACTGATATGCCTATGTTTCCGCAGGTTTTAAAAGATGGTATTCAACGAAATCTATTCATGTTTATTAATGTTGAAACCGCAATAGTATCTTTCTATGTGCTTACTTTGCTATATTCATTCTCAGTAATATCATACATGCATTTAAATGCGAAAATGTTTCTTTTCTATAGAATCCAGTCAAAATTACGTTGATTTAGTTCAGCTTATCGGTAAATTAAAGCGCTCAATTGTAAATATAAAGTCATTCAACGTTAAACTGTGTTCGGTAGTTCACGTGTTTCATTAATTAGAAGATTGAAAAAGAAAGAAGCAATGGAATTGACGAAATGGATATTAAAAGAAGTATTACCAACACTTCGTAAGACTGCTCGCTATTCGATGTTGCAGAACGAAAACAATGCACCCAAACTAAAATTAATGTATATCGACAATCCCAATTATCTGTTAAACACTCAACTGGCTATTGCAAACCATAAAATAAGGGATAGCGACAATACATTAAATGCTTTAAACAATCAACTTGCGACTGTAGATAATACACTAATGAATGGTAATGAAAATACTGTTCGAGTATCTGCTTTAGCAAAATAAGCATATAAAGATGTAGTCTTTTTAAGTCACTGGTTTGCAGACATTACCCAAGACGTCATTACGAAACCATCAGAAACCCGATTACGCCATGAATTGCTGATTCATTCATCGAAATCATCCGTCGAGTCAGTGACTAATAACGCTAAATTAATTTTCAGTCGTTGCTAACGACGGCGTGTCAATAACGACGGCATTAAAACGATTATCACAGAAGTACCAAATGTTCAACCAGTATATCGACAATCATGTATACCTAATAGAATTAATGTTTTAAATTGTTTGAAAGACCAGCTCAAATGGAATAAGATAAATTTTGGACCTAAAGATAATACAATAACTATAGCAGACGATGAGAATATTAAATGTATATACGAAATTGTATTAAAAACATGTTATAAATTCAATATCTTTTTTATAAAGTATTGTTATTATTATGTACTACCTTAAAAAACTAACTGCTTTCTTAACAGTTAAAAATATTTTATTTTTTATATCGTTCCTGGTAATATCTGGTTTCAAATTTCAATGTTTTTAACACTGGTGTATATTATTTTATAACGATTATGTAAAATCTTGTACATAACCTTAAAAAATCAACTTTCATTTCTTTGAAACGCCCCTGTATTTTATTTTTATATCGACTCTCGTAGAATCTAGTTACAAATCTATTTATAAATTTACTACAAATCTAGTTACATAACTTAAAAAAATTAATTTTTTAAAATTGTTTTTAAATGCCCAGTACATTATTTTGATATCGATCCTCGTACAAATCTAGTAACTTTTTTATTTTAGAATCTAGTTACATTTTCAAATCTACTTACCTTTTTCAAATTTAAATTTCGCGCCTATTCTATTCAAGCGGAAAATGTCTGTCGTCAGCCATATTGCATTTTCAATTGACAGCTGACAATTTATCAGATTTCAATATTTTCAATAGATTTTTATTCAAAAATTTTTGAAATATCCTTGTACATTATTTTTTCATCCTACAAATCTTGTTACAAAAATACTTACTTTCCATTTTAAGTCTACTTTTTATGCAAATTTGATACGCTCACGCCCTGCACCTGTCCCAAACATACCGGTACCGATGAACTGTTACTTTTTAAAACGATTTTGGAACAGGTCCGGGCGGGCAGGCTGGTGGTTGGTAGTAACAGTAAGAAAGTATTCTTACCTCCTTATCATACTCATGGACGACATCATCAATAGATGTAAAGACAGAGTCAGCGCTTTACTCTACGAACTGGAGAATGAAACGCATTGTAATTGGAAATGACCTTTGCCGACAATGTGCCACTATTAGTGAAGAACGAAAGGAGCTTGCAATACAGCCTAAAAATCTGGTCTGAACAAATGAATGCTACAAATATGGTGATCAGCACACTAAAAACAAAGTCTATGGTAATCTCTCGATACCCAAAACAGTACACTATCCAACTAAGAGGGCAAGTCCTAGAACAGGTAGACTCTTTCAATAAAATTGAGGCTACCATTTCCCAAGACGCAAAGATCGGTCCAGAACTCAATAATCGAACAGCGACGACAAGGAGGCTGTTTTATGTCATCGATAGGGGTTACATAGGCAAATGAGCTTAGCAAGAGGACCAAGCTAACTCTGTATAAAACACTGTATAAAACTCTGTATAAAACACTGTTTTATATAACTCTGTATAAAACAGTGGTGTACCTTCCTACTCTGGAATATTGTGCGGAGTCTTGAATGCTGACAAGGAGACATCGGAGTAGGTTCCAAGCGGTTGAGATGAGGTATCTACGGAAGTGCAGAGGAAGACTAGACAGGTGAGGAATCAGACTATCCGGAACAGCCTGTATGAAAAACTTTTCAGTGTGAGAATAGAAAACATGCAATTTCGATGGTTGGGTCACGTCGTATGAATGTTAGAGGAATTAAGGAATTACTTGGCCGGTGTTTGGTAAATTGAATAAAATCTTAAGGTCAGATATTCCAATATGCTTAAATAGAATATTTTATTAATGCATTCTCATTGTTCTAATCATTGGATCAAAAATACTCACATTGATGAGTAAAACAGCAGATAGAATATTGTGGCTTAAAGGGTGATGGAAAGGCCAATATTTGACATTTGACTTTGAGCTTGAATGCGAATTGTAAAATCAGAGAAACCATTTTAAATACAAGACGGAATCAAACGAATAGCAATTGAATGAAAAAGATTCTAAATTGAACGCCAATGAACATTTTGAAACAGAGGATGTTTACCAACACGATGAGATGATGCTAAAAGGAGGGGAGAGGTTACTTAGATGAGAGTTGCATAAGATCGGGACAAATAGAGGAAACTACGAGAGACCTAAATAGACTGAGTTATGATTTATTATTATATTTGCAGTTCGCTACAAATTTCAAGAAACTTCAATTCAAATAAAGGTGTTTGAATTTCCGAAATCAATTAATCAATATAAATAAAATCGCTAATCACATCTGTACTGAAGACATTCCTCTCACTGTACGTAAATACTAAATATGGCTTATAATTTACTTTTTAAGTATACTGTTTGGTCGGTTTTCCACGCATTCTATCTTTGTTGTCGGAAACGGCCCGCCCTCAAAATTTCGCGATCCTACGCTGGATCTCGGTTCAGTTCGCGTAAAGAGACTTCTACTCGTTCTCTGCGTCACGGATAGGTTACCCTTCATCTACATAGTAACACCTGTACGATGAAATCGTCGTGAATAGAGAATTATTTCTTCCAACTCCGCGAAGAATTTACGAGATCTCGTCTATCGAATGAACCATTATGCTACATTTTTTTCTTAATGTAATTATTTGACTTTTATACATAATGCTATATTGCTCTAATATTTTATATAATTTATTAATTGTAATGATTTCCTATCATTTAGACATTATTTTCTGTGCTTATTTAAAAGATCTAAAGTTTCTACGTATGCCCCCCCCCCCCCCCCCTACAGGAACTTTCGACCCTGAAAGTCAAAACTTCTAACTACTAATTAAAATAAAGCTAATTGTAATTATACTTCAATGTACCATGCCTAAATTACGTTGAAAACTTTACTACATTTGACTAGACTAACTCGCAACACCTTATGTTTAACTTGATATGCAAAAATTTACAACTCATAATTAACAGATAAAAGAATCTTAAATAGTAAAAATATATTTTAAGTATGTAACAAAAACTTTTTATCGCGTAATAATATCTATTTAGATATATAATCTAAGTATAGAACAGATCAACGGAACATATCTACGAACAAAACTGTAGTGTCCATCAACTGTTTTATTTCATTAATTTAGTCTTGCTTTATTTGTTTTTTCTAGCGGAATTTCATTTAAGAATTCAGTTATTTCTCGCGATAAATATTTATTGATCATAGTTTTTCTTGTGTCTTATTGGTATTTGATAAAACATTCTTATACATTTAGGAATTTAATTATATATTTAATTTAAAATGCTAGAATTCTTCTAGTAATTTAAAGACAAAAAACAAGTATTGTTTGATGTTTTATAATCTGTCAGCTATATGAATATATTTATTATAGGGTATGATGAAAATAATAGATTACTAGATATTTAAAAAAACCGTGGAACGGGAGGAACGGATGGTTCAACGACCACTGTGAGAGAGCCGTGAACGAACAAAATAAGGCTACGTGGAAAACGTAGAGAGACACAAGAGCAACCAGATTCGAGTATAATAGCAAAAGAAGAGCGGTCAAGACCTTGTGCAGACACAAAAAACAGGAACATGAGAAAGAGAGGCTAAAGAACTAACTGACTAGCATGACCAAAGAGATGTGAGGAAACTATATAAAAAACCTGTGGCAACCACACACAACTGTGCCGCGACACTAGGGGTAACCTTATTGGGGATCTAGATGTTGCCCTGGAAAGATGGAGTGGATTCTTTAGTGAGCTACTGAATGCTAATACAAACATCCAAGACACTCAACCTTTCGAGTTTGAGGACGTCACACACAAGAAAGAGTCAGAGCCTACTCGGAACGAGTAGGTAGAAAAGGCCATAAAGAAAATACTCAATCATCACGCCGCAGG
>WYDF02035589.1:0-12644 GCA_009867245.2 Adranes taylori | reverse complement strand
GATGCTAACAATCAAAGAGCGCAAACTAAGGTATATTGGACATATAATGAGAGGAGATAGATATGAAATACTTCGGTCGATCATCGAGGGAACAATTCAGGGGAAAAGGTCAATAGGGAGAAGACAGAACTCCTGGCTCAAGGACCTACGCAGAAGGCTCAGTAAAACATCATCCTAAATTTTCAGAGCAGTTGTTTCACGAGTAATTATTGCCAGTTGGATTGCCAACCTTCGAATGGAGACGGCGCAATAATAAGAAGAAGAAGCTTCCTTAAAATATTTTAATTTCGTAATGAATTCAAGAAAATATGATCTAATAAATTTAGATTTATGCGACAGTCTAAGCGGTAATATCAATTATAATTTTACAAATATAAAAAAAAACACGAATAAGTGTTGGCAGCAACACAACAAACACAATGATACCAAAAAAGAAGTCTACCGAACGTACGTTGCTAGTTGACCATATATTGGTTTTGGTTAATTAGAAAATTTCTTATTTTCCCCTATTGGGCCTTGAACACAGTAATATTTATAAATTCTAATTGGAAAGAAAACAAAAATAAATGAATAATTGATTCCACTATTTTAATCTTAAAGTTAAATGGAGTTAAATGGTTTTATATCTACTTGCGGTCTTATATAAAAAGGTACAATTAAAATAAATAATGTTGTCTAGGTATAAATAAATATTGTTGTCCTGTGGATGTATGGAGATGTTTGAATGATAGTGGAATCGAAGCGTTAATAAGAGGGATGAACAAGATATGGAAAGGAGGGGTATGCGTGCCGGAGGAACGGAAGAGAGGTGAAATAGTGTCTGTATTTAAAAGACTTTTAGTCTTTAAATATTAAAGGATGCCTTGAATAAAAAAATAAAAAAAAAGCTGCGAAAGTTGTTGAGAAAATTGACCGCAAACTTTGCAAAAAAAAACAGCCTGCATATGTGTTAAATTGTGATTTTAGAAAACAAATTTCAAATCGAAGGGGTTTTAGGCACAAAATAAAGTTTATTCGAACTATAAAATAAAGTTTATTCGAATGTCCTATCTTCTATAGTTTCTGAAAACTTTAAAACTTAAAGTATTTTAAATCTTTGAACGGTGCAACGTCGGGTTCTGTAAAATCCAGAGGTATGGGACGTTCTTTATTCGATGCACAATACGCTATATGGATTAAAATTTCAGCCACCTAGTTTGAAAACTGATTTTTTTGGGGGAAAAAATGGCGGATTTCCGCCATAGTGGATTTATAAAAAAAAATGAAAAAAGATTTTTGCGGAACAATAGTGTGCACCTGCCTACCAAATTTGAGCCGAATCGGTCGAATATGTTAGGAGCAATTCTTGCACGTACATCCGTGCATACATACAGCCACCAACAAATTAACCCGAAAAAAAATTTTGAAATATTTTATGCGGTAAATTGTTCCGTATGATCTCCTCTTCGAATTGCGTGTTAACGTTTGCAGTGGTTTGAATATAAGAGACGTACTAAGTTGAAATAGAAAAAATTCTCAAAACATGAATCCTTTATCTTTCTTTTACTTATACGTACTTCGAAAGATGTAAATGGTATATGAGAGATGAAAATGTAAAATTCTTGGCTGAAATAAGATTCATTTAATTGTGTTACCGGCGACCAATAATAATGGTTATCGATTTCAGATTAAACCGTGAAGCTCAATTTCTAAAGCCCAATTGTAAAAAGTATAAATGTGGCAGTTAGTAGGTGATGAATTTAATAAAATAGCGAAGAAGAAAAACTCAATCAGAACCAGTTCAATTAACTGGGATTTCTTCGAAATGTTTGATAGTGTAACGGCGTGTGATAATGTAACAGAAATTCTACTGCAGAGATTTTAGATATTTTAAATAATCAAATGGAATAATGTGTAAATGATAGAAAATCGCTAAAATCAATAAATTCCATAAAATAATATAGCAATCTATCATTATAATATCATAAATTAATTTCGGAATAAAATATAAACATTCATTTTATCTGAAAAATAGACAAGCGTAATGAGTCAGGACGCAGGTGGTATTACTTTGTAGATGAAGGTAATCTCGCCGCGACGCAAGAAACCAGAAACAAAGGCAAAGGAAAATAGTCTTCATACGCAAATGAGTTTTTCGTTCATGTTGTTAGAAACAGATAATGGCAAAAATCATTAAATAAGAAGGCTTTCAAATAATACATTAAACATCTACCGAAATGGTACGAAGCAATACGGGTTTAGTTAGCCTGTAGACATAAAAGCCCATGGAATTATTTACGCGTTTTTTCCCTAGTATTATGTTTGTTGTAAAAATAATGGCAGACGTTCAGGTAGAAGAAAAGCATTATTTTATTATAAATCTTGATTAAGGTACTGAAACAACTTAAGAACTTTGATTTTATTCGGACTAAATAATTTTACTTCAATGTAACTAATTTTCATTTAACAGCAAGCTAACAATTAATTAACGTTTATATAGATATTATTTGCTAGTTTTTCTAATTATATACAAGTCGAGTCTAAAGCGCATCGTTGGAAAATAAATCTTACTACAAATCTTATAAACCAGAATCGTATTATATTTTCTTAAGGTGCCATCAACTAATCCTTCGATAATTACTCTCTTATTATGATAAGTAACTAAATACTGCTTGGTCATTATTTTATTTATTTTTGAGTTGGAGGAAAATTGTGCTATATGCATACTAACATTTATATAGATCAAATATTTTCTTAATCGCTACTTGTTTTATTATATAGGAAAATTCATAGATCCTCAATAATTGTTATTGCATGTAAAGTAAATTATTTTGTTGTTAATAGAGTACTTTAAATCCAATGCTGTTTGATTATGATTATATTTTATTATTCCATAAGCTTTCTTAAGATTGAATCTTGGTTTTAATCAAGCAAGGTTCCCTAACTCAGTATTTCTTCGTTATTGTTATTAGTGTATAAATTTATTCAAAGCCCATAAATTGAGTATTAATTTAAACTATACTCCTAAATAAAACATTGATTAAGACTCTACCATCACCAGGTAAAATTGAATGTGTTTTAACAGGATGTCATTTATCCTGTTAAAGCTATTTCAATTCCATGTAACAAATTTTAACGGGATCATAGTGTTTTGGGTTATAAAGCTTCTAGTTGTTCACAAAAAAATAATCTTTTTCAAACGTCGTCTGACGATCGCCAATTATTTGAGATAACACCAGCTTATAGTCCGCAAGGAGATATTGAAACAGATGATTTTATTGCAACCAGTGATCTTTCACGCAGTTGCTCTGCTACTTAGCTCAAGCAGAACAAGAAAAGATATCTTACTTTGGGTTAATATCTGTTATTGAAAAAGAAGAAGGAGAATCTGAGAAAAACGATTAAATGAAGATGAATATTGGCAAAAGAAAGCTGCAATGAAGGAAAGAGAAATAAATCCACTTCTTGTTTTGGCTGAAGCGATGAGCAAAAAATCCGATAATTAAGTAAAATCATTATTGATTATTTCGTATTTTTTAATATTTTTTCAAAATAGTAAATTTAGATACAGTTATATTATTTCATGCATTAAGTTATTCCTAAAATCAGTAGCGTCTTTAGAGACAATGGTTTAAAAAACTAAAAATACACCAAAAATAAAAACTGTAAACTATTATAATATCCCTACAACAATTATTAATAAATACAAAACCTACACTACATTCTGACATCACACACTCCTTCCAAATTAATTCCTCCCCTTACTTTACCCTCGTATCTCTTTCCTTCCCTGTCTTTCATCCTACTCTTATAATTACTTCATCTAATATTGTTTCCATACTCTATTACTTCATCCTACTCTATTCATCCCCCATACTCACCCTCGAATTCTCAGCCATTTATCTTTGTTCCTCATTCCATTCTATTTCCCTACATCCGTTCACCCAATACTCCCACGTTTCCTCTTCCATACCACACATTCTATATCTTCTATATTCTTCGTTCATTCAATACTTATTTCTCCTTTCCTCACTGCCACACATAAATCTCGCTATGATTCTCTTTTCACTCATACTCATATCCGCTATTAAATAATCAGGCATCCTAGCTTCTACCATCAAATACCAATATTTCTTGTTGTACCTTTCCCGTTTTATTTTTCCATGCCTCTCTTGCATTTCGACGTACTTTAATCAGTGTTCAACGTCATTCTCATTCCTTAACCCTCCACACATTCTATCGCACCTTTCTCTTACCATTCATTCTCTTTCGGTTTCTTACATATCATAGCTTCCAAATATACATTTTTCGCAATCTTCTCATCCACATCGGACATTGCTTTTTGTTCGAATCTTACCATCTTCTTCACACCATGCACCCAGCATTTTACTTCATTCAATACTTGTAGCACAATCTCATTCGGCGTCGATTACTCTACTCACTTTCAATATCATAAAACTCATATTCACTGAATTCCCGAGCGTTTTCAACTTTATTATATTACAACAATGTTTGGAGTTCTCATACGAGAGTTAAGCATCAGCTGTTTTAATTTGAAATTTCTTCGTTTTATTTCAATGTAATTTTAATTTAAATCTACCTGAATCATGTTAAAAAAACAGAAGCACTAGCACAACAAATGGCAAATAAACGGTACTGAATTTAGAAACAGGATAGTCAAACCACTGAGAGCAAAACAAAGAATACTAAAAAGAAACTTGTGGATACGAGGATTGAATCAGGACATCCGCAAAGGAAACGGAAAGAACAAGAATGGCATATAATAAACGAGTAAGTAAAATTGTAGACACGTCCTGGTAGACAAGAGCTTATGAAATCGGCAGTCGAAGGCCGCCAAAATCATTTAAGTCGTAAATAAATTGCATACCTTACGCGCATCGTATGGTGTGGTGAGCACGGACCCACTATTTATTGTATTAGCGTTATGAATATATATACCCTTGGAATTTTTAAACGCCTATCGGTTTACAATGTAAACGCAATCAGGCATATTAGCATGTATCTCTTAGATTGTGACATTAGAAGAGGTATTAACATTACTTTAGATTTATACACAACGTTCGTTTAAGGTTTGAACTTTAGCTACATGGCATTGCTTTTCGCTAGCTTAAATTTTTTTGGATATTTCAACTCGAATATAGTCGTGAAATGTGGGAAGCACATCTCGAGCAATTTTATTTCTTATACGCTATTACTAGCCAGTAACACACACAAACGCAAGCAGTTATATTTCTTATACGCCATTACAAGCTGGATGTGGAGGCTACAGACAATTAGATAAGCTATAACTGTTCCCTACCACTCGGAATTACATATTCCTTAGTAGCGAAACCAACCAGTAGGTTCTATCTGGGGTTCGCAAAGAAAGAAGAATTAGCGCTTACAAGCCTTACCTGGAGATCAGTTGTCGTTATCAGTTAACTTGTCCTTTTTACAACTGTCGCCCGAGTAGCAATGGATTAGTCAAACGTATTATCTCTAATGAGATTCGGAAGCCGTTTGTTTCCTGCTTGCTTACACTATACTAGATGCGGTCTGTGAATAAAAATATTCACGAACAATAATAGCAGTATAAAAATTTGCGTAGACACGGGATTTGTTTTGATTTGGACTTATATCTAAACAGCGGAGGTAGAGTTCAATTATAGTTTCACAAGCAGTGGCCTTGAGGTATATCGTTCAGTGGTGCTGGCCACCCCTAGTCATAGTTACCTCCGCCAACAAAGAATGTTTAATCCTGCTGTTTATGCGTGAAAACGATAAAAGAGCTTCTTAAAAAATAGAATTATAAAAGGTAGTGAAGTTTTCAAAGGACAGTTTTCAAAGCTTCATAGATGATTTGGATAAAAGCTAGGTTTTAGGGAATACATTCTTTCCAAAATTGAACATTAAAAAAAAAAGAAATATTTTGTACGATTATAATTTTTTTGTATATAGATAATGCATTCTAGTACAGATTACATTATTTTTATAATACTGAATCGAAACAATTCATAATTACTGTTATGTACTGCACGTAACATTATATTCTTGAAATTATTTTGCATTTACATTATTTGTCTGGAACAGAGTCAGTAAAAATTTTCGACAGGATTACAAATGTATGTGCGGAAACGAAGTTTCCAATCACTTGTTGAAGTATGGCATTTTCCTTTTAGGATATTCAATGATATCCCAAAATGGATACTCCAGAAGGCCTCGAAAGCATAAAAATGGGGCATACATAAGTCATTCATTGGAAATGTTATTCTGAAATGAAAAATTCCTGTAAACGTAGGTCCAAAAAGAAATCGGTAATGCGGTAAAGGACGATTTATACTATATATCAGCGTTGTCTAACGTGCAACCTAAAGCAGAACCCAATGTGGCCCAACGTACCAAATTCGTTAAATTGTTCGTAGAAAATCGGTATGTTTCGTAAAATTTTGGTAATTTTTTTACATTGTTTTATCCAATATTTAATGTTTTTTCTAACAAAGCAAACACATATTTTATCATATTTTCTAGCGTGTCCGAATAATTAAGTTTGCAAAATTAAATAGAACTACATATTTCGTGTACCTAAATCTACAGCGCCCTCGCTTGATCTCCTTATTCAAAAACCACCTCTTGCGTAGTTATCGCCTCTCACCGCGACTTATTAGAACGGCGATTCACGTATTCTTAGAACGGCGCCTATATCAAAAATTGCTAAAAATTGCACATTTCTTATCTCGTGCAAGTAGTGTTATCACTTTAATGCTTGGAGACCAAACACCCAATCAACAGCAATATTTAGATACAAATTATCAAATAGATTTGCGTACTCGATAATATCATTTGAACATAAAATTAGGAAGGAACTAGAGAATTTCGGGTTATCGCTAGGTTGACAAGAAAATCGTAGATCTATCAAATTTTAGGTAGAGGTGGCAACACTAGCCCGATGCGGTGGCGATCCAAACAGTGATTATTAAAATATCAGTTTGGATTTTTTGTAATTTTTTTGACAAGTAAGTATTTTTATTCTTTATTCAATGCACCTGGCCTGGGTGTCATATATCTGTGAATGTTTTAATGCGATTTCGAAGTTATGTGATTAATAATTCTACTGAGTATTTTTGCATGCGACTTTATGCAATAAAGAAATTCATATTTCATTTAAACACGGGATTTCCCTGTTGTATATACACACATTAAACTTTATAAAATTATATGTAATGTAAATCTGTTCAAAGACTATAAATTGCTATCTATGCGTGCAATGTGTGTTCTTAATTTTGATTAGTTTGTTAACAGATTGTTTAAATATGTGTGTATATTATACATATATAAATATCTGAGTTAGTTGTAGCTATTACAGGGTTTCCCCATTGAAAATCTTGTATTCATTTTTTTCAGATATTTAAAAATGTTTCTTAAAAATTATACTTTATCTCTACTACTCAAGGAAAAGGTATATTTAAAAAAAGAAACTATGCTGATGAAAAACGAATATTCAATGAAAACTGGATAGAGAATTACTTTTTAATTGAGGTAAACAGTGAAGCACTCTGTTTAA
This sequence comes from Adranes taylori, assembly GCA_009867245.2. Taxonomy (NCBI): domain Eukaryota; kingdom Metazoa; phylum Arthropoda; class Insecta; order Coleoptera; family Staphylinidae; genus Adranes; species Adranes taylori. The sequence goes on along the minus strand of WYDF02035589.1, from coordinate 5,104 downwards.
TTTGTCGTACTTCCGTACCTGTGTTCAAAGAATACAATTTGAGAAGGCACTACGCACAAAAACATCCTTCTTGATATGATATGTTTGAAGGAATGTGCCGGAAAAACAAAGTAGAAGCACTAGAAAAGGGCCAACTCAGAAAAACTTTTTATTTACACAGTCGCTAACTTAATGACCAAAAACTCGAAACCATTTTTTAATGGTGAATTTATCAAAAAATGCATAGAAAGTGTGGCAGATGTGATTTTTCCTGATAAGAAAACCGATATTTGTAAACTCAGCTTATCTCATCAAAGTATTGGCAGAAGAATTGAGGAACTTGGTGAAACTATCGAAAATGATTTGAAAAGTAGAGCTGCTCGCACTTTTACATATATTATTCTTTATCTATGGATGAGCGTACAGATACTACTGATATAGCCCAATTTGCCACTTTTATCAAAGGTATAAATGATGAGCATATGATAACTGAAGAAATGGCTGCTTTGGTACCATTAAGAGACACGAAAACCTCGAGAGACTTGTATGAAACCGTATAGAAAACGCGATTTTGTCTGCCTGTTGATAAAATAACTGATGCAGTTACGGATGGTACCCCAGCTATGATTGGAAAAAATGAAGGACTTGTAAAATTAATAGAAGACTACGTCTTTGCTATTGAAAACTGTGGTTTGATTAAATATCACTGCATAATACATCAAGAAAATTTATGCGCACATGCTCTTAAAAATGAACCATGTTATCAAAGTCGTTGTCAAGACTGTAAACTTTATAAGGGCACGAGGATTAAATCACAGGCAATTTCAGAAGTAAAGTGGTTAAAATAAAGCCTAGGAAAAATGTTACTAAGATTTTATTACTTGCTGGACGAAATAAAATTGTTTATGACAGCAAACGGAAAAACAGTACCAAAACTTGACGATGCCAAATGGCTTGCAGATTTGGCATTTTTGCTAGATATGCCGACTCATTTAAATGACTTAAAGATGCGTCTTCACGGAAAAGATAAACTTGTGGACATCATGTTCCAAACCATAAATGCATTTCAAATGAAACTGAAGTTATGCCAGGGCCAAATAAGTGTGAACATTTTTGTGCACTTCCCCATACTGATTAAACACAATCCGAAGAATGGAAATGAATATGCAGTGTTACTTATTGATTTGATACGAGTATTTAAAACTAGATTGCAAGATTTTCGAAAACATGATCAACTTTTTTGTATTTTTGCGACCCCATTTTCTGTCGACATAAAGTGCCAAACAATTTCCAAATGGAGTGCATAGAGTTGCAATCAGACATCGAGTTCAAAGCGAAATTTGACAACGTCACCTTATTGGACTTTTATGAAATATACCTACTCAGGGACAAAAATCCAGCGTTAGACAAGAATGCGTTGTTCATGGTATTATTGTTTTGAAGCACATATATCTGTGAATAACTCTTTTCAAAAGTGAATCATACTAAGAGTAAAATTCGGAACAGAATAACTGACAAACACCTTGAAAACACTCTGAGGATTGCCACAACGTCTATTGAACCAAACGTTGATGCTATTATCTCTAAAAGAGCGCAAGTCAAATTTCACAATGATTTTATTAGACTAAAATTTATATATGTAAATAAAATTTATAATAAAACAATGGTGACAATTGTATTGAAATAAAACTGTATATACAGGATCTTTTTTATGACGCACCAAGGGGAATTTATATGAAAGTAAGACATGCGAAGAAAGGTTTGAAATCTAGAATCTGTTAGTCAAGTTGTCAAGCATTTTATTGAAATTAAATTAAAAATTAATTTTAAAACTTTTTACAAAATAAAAATAATGAATAACTCAATTAACAGAAAACATTTTTAATACTGTATAAATATTGAAACTGAGAGTTACTTTTTATATTAGGAGTTTGAATTTTGACAAACAAATGTCAGAATTGAAAGCTTCGTTTGCATGTATTATTAATATAATATTCGTATGGTGCATTTTAAATAATGACCAAATCCTTTCGCCTATTTCCAATGTGGCCCAGCGATGCTAAAAGGTTGGACATCGCTGCTATATATATATATAATACTTTGATATTGTTATATAAGTTGTTACTTATCAATGTGTAACATGTTGTGGTCTACCTTCGGGACACGCCGCATATGTACTACGGCAAATTCTCTTCCTTTGTGATCGATTCGTTTAAATATCGCATATAAATAAATTATGAATATTCCCTAAATGAAATATGCAAGAGAACTCCATTGTGGACTCAATTTGCAAATTTAAATATATATATACATATACATCACTTTCTGAACAGACTGCACAATTCAAACAAAACATTTTAATTTCGATTATGTTGGTAATACATTCAAAATAATACATTCGAAATACTACCTCTCTATAATCTTATATACCTGAGATTATAGAGAAGTGGAAGTTATGTATATTCACGTTTTCAATATATCTGTTAAAATTATCTTTAAGATCTAGGAATTAAATATTGAAAGCATAAGAAATTTTGAATAATAATTTCCTTGGACTGCATAATTTAAAAAAGTCACATATGTGTCAATTAGATATGTGTGTGATAAATTAGATATTTATAATAAATTAGTTACATATTTGTAGAGGTCAGGTTTTCAATGAATATTGATGTATCCAAGCAACATTATAAGAATAGTATCTCTAATTTGCTAAAAACACTACGCTGAATACAAGAAGAAACGTTCTTATCGGAAATTTGCATACATATAATTCCTTATAGTGTAGTAACTATATAATTATATCTTTATAATTGTTTTGATAACGTATTTGGATCTAATCAAAAAAGAAATAAAAGGAATTTATGCAAGGAGTGCATAACGGCTGACCCTCATCGATCAGACTATTGTGTATAAACGGCGATCCTCTTTTACTAATCATTGGTGTTTTAAGTGCACTTAATATGGTAAGATATCATGGAACCTAACGGATCATACCGTAAATATAAATATTTAAAACTTATGGGTAATAAAACTCACCTTCGCCCATACGAATATTTCCTTTTTGTGCATTGGCCGTGCGGATAAATTTCGATTGAGCTCTCAAATTTATGCAAAGATAAGATATAGCTGGAGCAGTTTGTGTACGTACCTGTAACGAATGGAAATAAACAATTAGATTCTGACATGTTTAATTATAATAAAAGATTTCAATCTGATTTATTAAGTGACAATGATTATTTTAAAATTGCTGTACTTAATTCAATGGCAATATATTGTAAATTCTGAAACAATTGCAACAAAAAACGAATTAATCGTGGAACAATAAATCATTCAGAATAATAATATATGCAGAAATAATTTATTAGATTTGCCTATACTAGTAATTTTAAGACATAAAAATAATTTAAAATTATACTGCGGGACAATTACACTGATCAACAGAATTTGGTCTTTTTAGATGTCTTTTGTCATGTTGATTCTGAATCTGATATCAAATTTGCTCCATCACGTCAGGATTTTGAGAAATTTTCTAAATAGTATTTTCAAAAAACAGAACCAGTCAAATTAAGAATTGATAGTATTGTGAGTATATAGAAAGTTACATATAGTTCTCTCTATGTACATCATGTACTGCTATGATCCCTAACCACCCCAGATATCCATAGTGCTCTGTATGGTAATGACACAGCTTACTGGGCATGCTCCCTAAAAGCGGAAACTGTAAACCGTTATCTACAGTCATTAGACAACTTTTCAAAATGGGGACAAAAATGGCTAATCCGAGTAAAACTCAAGCCATCTTCATTCACCATCCCAACCATGTCAAAAAGAAACATCAAAACCACGCCCACATCAAACTCAGGCTTGAAATGAACCCATTTCGTTAAAAGACGAAATCTGCTATCTAGGTGTCTGGTTTAATAGAACTTTTAACTGGAATTCCGACCTTAACAACACCCTTTCCAGAGTACGCAAACGCGTGAACCTGATCTCCACACTCAGAGGACGCTTTAAAGGCTGCCATAAAAGCTCGAGCTTTAAAGGCTCGAATTATGCTAACCATGCGGGAACCTCCTAAGGATCTCCAAGATATCCTTGAATCAATCTCACTGGCCCTAAGATAATTCCTACGCCTATAGTATAAAAAGCAAAAGACAAAAACAAAATTAAAAAATAAATCGAAAAACAAAAAAGTCAAAAAACAAACACTCCCATCTACAATATCCTTATATTCAATTTCAAGTCAATTAACACCCACTTTCCAAGCAAGTACAATAAATATATAAGACCATCAGCAAATCAGCTCACCCCACTAAACCAAAATCTCTTATCAGTTGACAATGCTATGGCCAAGGTTTTGCAGGTTCCCTTGGCTGTAAAGCGAATGCTATAGCGTATATCTTATCTGCAGGCTAGCAGCTTACCATAATTTCTAAAAGCATTTAACTCACAACCAGTTCCAGGCTGTAGAGGATGATAAATCCTAAAGCCTCCTTTAAACAAACACTCCAAACTCCCCAAACGATACACAATCCCAACAGGGAGTGGAGTTTTAGGGTGAAATCTCACACTGTCAGAGGCACGGGCATCCTTCTCCACTTTCTACGTAAAACAAAAAAAAAGCTCTTGCGATTCAATGTAAGTCAGTTTGTAAGAGCTGAACGTCTTTTTATTTAATTAATTTTAGTAGGTAAGTTATATCAGCTTTCACAACAAATATCTTAAAAAACAACTTGTACAAGATGTATGACGTCATTTCATCAATAATTTATAAAGGATCTTCAGCATCTTAGGGGTACGCTAATTCTTAGGGGACCTTGGGCAGATGGTAAACAAAGCGAAATATAGCTAGAAAATTAACTGCAAATAGGAAAATTTATAGTACATTCATATTTATAAGGGTCTAGTTTCGAGGCGCTCTTTTAAATGAGATAAGAAAGCAAAAAATATATAGAAAATTAACTGGTAATCAGAAAACAATTAGTTTTAAAGTAGGTACACACACACACACACACACACACTATATATATATATATATATATATATATATATATATATATACACAATTTTGTTTAATAACACAATTTTGTTTATGTTGTTATTAGTAACATAAACAAAGTAATAA
>WYDF02035578.1:0-12644 GCA_009867245.2 Adranes taylori | reverse complement strand
AACCGTTGCTTTTCTTAATGATTAATGATCTTCCAAATTCATGTAATATGACATTTAATATCTTTTTGTATGCAGATCATATTAATTTTATATTAACTCAGAAATTAGAAAATCAAATAAATATAGTGACGAGAGTATAAAGAATATAAATCAATGTTGCAAAAACAATGGAATCAAGCTAAATGTAGATAAAACGGCAATGATCGAATTTAAATCAAAACCGGCTAAAGAAGAGTTTGCTTATAAAGCATGATAAAAAGAGTACAAAGCAAACAAACAATGTTTGCTTGGTGTAAATGTAGATGATAAGTTAACGTGAAATAATCATGTACCATAAATATGTAGTAAAGTCAGTAGCAACAAAAATATTTTGAAATTAATATATTCTTGAAGTCTGTGAAGTTCTTGAAGGCAGTATTAATATGTAAAAATATGAAAAGAATTTATTCGTACAATGTACAATATTCCCAAACGAGAGACTTGCAGAGATTATTTCAAAAAAGAAGGGATATATACTATATAGGCGGTTTTTAAATGTGATGTATTAAAACACGTGAAATAAAATTTAAATAAAATTCAACAGGACGGTAATATTCATAAGCATGACACATGAACAAAATATGAACTAATAATAGAAGTACAAAGGTTAACAATAACGCAGGTTGGAACAGACTACATATATGGAAGTCATATTACACAACAGGTTACCTGAGAATCTGAAATAGGTATATAGCATAAATGAATTCAAACGGAAACTGAGGAACTACCGAATCAAGAAAGCGCCTTATGGAGCTAATGAAGATATGTAAATATACAACTAAATTTCTGTGACTTGTCCAATAATATGATCTAGTTGTGTATTAGTTATTAGTGCATTATAAATACATTTTTGGACTAATAAATCATTGTTATTGTTATTTTAGAAGCTTCTCTATTGATTCTGTTAAATAGACTCTGAATGCATCCCGTACTAACATTTTACCCTCGGATCATAACACGCATTCTAATTTTAAGCCTACTTTTCTAGGTAAAAGCGTACGTCTTATGGTGCGGGAAATACGATAATAACTCTTATTCTGTACTCTTTGACTTTGTATTTGTTACAGATCTCCAAAAGATTGAAAATAAAATAAATGACCGAACGTATACAATGTTGAGCGAGTTCATCGGCGACATGACGAAAATATTCGACAATTGTCGCTACTACAATCCGAAAGAGTCGCAATTTTTCAAATGTGCCGAATCGCTCGAAGCATATTTTGTTAATAAAATTAAATTTCTACGCGAGAAACTTTATGAAACTTAAAAGTATGTATTCAAACATCTAAATCGAATTGTACAACCAGTAATTTTCAAACTGTTATTGACAACACGTTATTTTAATTAATAGTTTTTTCTCATTGGATTACCTATAGAGTTGAAATTGAACTATATTTTAAGTTGACTTATTTATATAGAATATTTAATTGAACCAGTAAACAATTTTGTAACAAAATATGTTTCTGCTCTAATTCATGTTTTATATTACAAAATTTTTTAGTCCAACGTTTCAGCATTAATTATAAATATTGTATAGTTGTATATAATAGTAAATTATTTAATTTTAATAGAATAAACAATTTCTTTGTTACAATACAATTAATTTACTAATTAATACAATAAATTTTGATTTGATGCATAACAAAATTTTAATTTACCGTCTCAAAAGTTTTGTTCATTTAGCAACAGTCCATTAGAGTTCCAATATTTAGAGTTTTCAATCTTTCTACGTTATTTATTTTTAATAGGATAAAAAATATTTTTGTTACTAATAGAAATTTTGATTGATGCATAACAAATTCTTAATTTGTCATGTCAAAAGTTAATTGTCTTCAGTATTTACCATGACTCAAGCGAAATTCATTCAGATCGTTTGTGTCGCGTATTAAATTTTATTTGATTACAAATGCATATAATGCAATATATAACATCTTCTGCCTATACAATTATTTAAAGTCGGCATTCTTAATTAAATACATAACATTTACATGACAATAAAACGTGAATAATCAGATGGAAAACATGATTGTACAACAGATATTTACGGGGGAAGTAAAATTTTCACGGATTGCACGATATATCTCGTACGTCACCATATTTTTTGATCAATTAAAATGTATGTGTAAAAATTTTACTGAGCTTAAAACAAAATTTAATTTTAGTCCTTTCTTCCATCCTGTTATTGTGATGTGACAAAAGATGTGGTCACTTTACAATCTGTTGTTCAATTGTACTGATGGTGCTTTCGTTTTGTATAGGAGATTTTATTATTATTATTATAACCAAACACTTTGTGCTAATAATACTCCAGGAGTACTGCCGTGAGTCAAACATTATAATTTCCCTGATTGTTGAGTAGTTCCAACGTGTCATTTTGTACTAAACAAATTAAGTTTCATTGCTCCAAATAAGTCTCTCGTTCTGGATGCCAATTCTTAACACCTCACCTATAATGTTAAGATGTTTCGCTTTTCTTCTTATGCCGAGCTATTTCGTTTTCTTCCAGACATAACTTACGCTCGATGTTTGCAGTGTGTAGTTCAATTTTCATCATTTGCGCTGTCAAAAGTATTATTTTCTAAGCAGAATCATAAACGTTTTGATTTTCTTCCTCCAGAGTTGAGCAAATTTGCAAGTTTTCTCTATGAAGCGATTGCATATGGAATGTCTACCAACTTTGCCTAGCAGTATAGTATTTATGAATGGCCCAGTTTTTTGACACTTGTCTGATGGGCCTAACGAGTATTACCATAGCCGGCAATGCACAAGTAAAGTTTGTGCTAGATGCTTCCATTGCTAAGGCTGTTTCGTTGCTGTTTCGTTACCTACAACGTTCGTGAGTACTCGTTCCCATATCAGTGTACCACCGTGGTAGGATATGAATTAGTCAATCTACATAGTGCACTAATGAATTTCTCCAGCAGTCCATTCCGCCTTTTTTTGTTGTTGTTATATCTATTATTTATTATATTCTTTCTTATATTTTACTATATGAAATGTAGAATTGCATATATTTTGACATAACAAAACTGGAAAACCTGCCTAGATCATAGAGCATTCTACATCTCAATTTCTGTCCCTGTATTTTCAGAGTTCCAGATCGGTCTGTGAACCAAGCCAGAGCAAAATTTTCAAAGTTTGACGCTTCGCCCTTCAATAAATCTGACAGTACGGAAGGATAAGCTCGAAATTTCTGTACATATTATAGTGTGAAGATATATGGTCCGATTTTATATCTAATATTTCATCGCCTGTAAACTTCGTGACAATTCTAGTGAGGAGAGGTCTGGGATCGTTTTCACAACTCCTTGTTATGCCAAAGTACGCAATTCTTTGTATGAAAGCCTTGTCTTAACTTGGAGTAGTTTTTCACTACGCCAATGCTCCATGGGTTATGGAGAACCTATTAACCGACTTTATAAGCAATACAACAAGCTAGGTTTCATTCCATATGCTTTGGCGAAGTCATTTTATAATCCATCTATCGATTTCTAGGTTATTTCTCCCTGCGGTGCTAGTCTTGTCTCTTCAAGTTTTAGACGATCCAAGCTGACCAAATTCCTTCTGGTAAACGGCACAACCGAAGTCTTTTATGAGCTAATTTGAAGGCACGCTTTGGTTATACATTTTTTAACCATGTTAAGTGCTTCGTAGGTTCTCCGACAGTTCAATTAAATTTGTTTTGGATTATGATAATATACGCGTACCATTTCTCATAAATGCCTTGTTTCTTGTATAGGAGATAGATCGCTTTAGAATAGATCGTTGGCACTAATTTTCGTTCGTTATTTTTGCGACATTGTCCATCTTATTTTCATTTCTAAAAAATTTATAAACATTCATGCTATTTGTTATGCAACAACCATTTATATTAAAGCCCAAAATCAAATTTATTTGTTCTAATTAATTTTATATTCTACGGCTATTACTTATTTAATATAATCTTCGGTATAGATTGTATGATAAGAACGTTGGATTTGTTTTATGTATGCAAATATATGATTTCAGGGATTTCTATTATACATATTTAATATATATCCAAAAATTGGGATTAATGTTGAAAAATATGCTATAAAATAGTTGACTATCATCTTCATTTTAAAGTCTTACTTAATGACATTTGTATTATAAAAATCTATATTTAAAATCTTAGATAATTAAGAGTGTAATTTTTATCATATCATTCATTATTTATATTTCACTGTAGATGTATATGTGTTGAATGTAATAGATTTTGTGATGAATTAATGATAAAAGTTGCACTTTTGCGTATATAATTTGTATATAAGGTTTACATTATTTATGTACATTATATTTTTTTATTTAAATTTTACATAGACATATTTCAAATTTCAGAAATTGTTTTCATTGAATTTTAAATCAATTGTTTGTTTAATTATATCTATATGTTGCGTTAGGCTAAATTTTTTGTACCAACAGTTCAAATCAGATTTTTAGTTAGTGCCATTATTGTAGATACTTCAAATTCATCATTGATGCTAAATAAATTAAATTATAAATATGCGCTGTGTTTTTTTTAGACAGATATTTTATTATTTTATTAACGGTTTTTCCATTTACAAAAATTGAAGTGATATCAAAGTTGAAAAGATTAAAGTTGAATTAAATTAATTGAATTTATACAAAGCAAAGATAACAGATTATATATTTAAAGAAAAAATAAGAAAATATAAAGTTATAAAATACAAGTTTATAGGAATATGTATGCATTAGTTCTGAAAACATTCAATGAAACGTCTGTATTAAGCGAATGAGAGTTTAGTGCATAATCAACAGTGTTATTTATACCATAGTTAGAGGAGCGCGACTGAATATATCATAATTGATTGTACCTTAAATTTCGTTGCGGAACTCGAAACATAATTTTACTTAAGAGTTTCCAAACAATCGATCATATTGTGGATAATTTTATATATAAAGCAAGAATCCATGCTGTTCTTCCATAAGTAAGTGTTTACATTTCCACATTAAGAAATCAGAAAATAAAGAATCTAATATTTTTGGTATTATCGATTGCTTACAGACACTTCGATAATTTTTAGTGTCCTTTTGTTTCCTGATTTGTATATTGGAATTATATAACTGTTTTTCCATTGGTTAGTAAAGATACTTTCTTTCAGTGGGCGATTAAAAAGAGAGTATATGGGTGTCCATAACGAAAACACATAGCGTTCTAAAACTACATTTGGAATCCCATCCGGTCCCATCTTATTCTCGTTAGATAATTTTTCAATGTTATTAATAACTTGTTCTGTTGTAATAACAGCAATTGATACGGCTGGAGTTGATTCCTATAGTATTTGGAACAGTACATATTTGGTTTGAGTATACAATGGCAAAATATTGCGCAAATAAATTTACGATATACTGCCCACTATCCGCTTTTACATTCTCGAAATACATGCTACTGGGAATATTATTAGCTCTCCGTTTATCGTTAACAAATTAAAAGGATTTTTCGGCATTTGTATAGCTCACTATCAATTTTATTTATATAGTTCGCAAAGCAGAACTTTGAAATTGCTTTAGTTTAGTCTCTTACATTAGCGAATTGTAAATAGTTATCCATGCACTGAGTGGATTTGAATTTTTTATGCGCCTTCTTTTTCTCAAAGTTTAATTGTTTTAATTCATTGGAAAATCATATAGGAAAGTGACTAGACTTCACTCTAACTATTGGGACGTATCTATTGCTGAGAATAGTAGTTCATAGAATGCGTTAACCGCCTTTTCTAAATCTATCTCATTCAGTAATAAATTCCAATTGATACTGGATAGATAGTAGTTCATCCTAGGATAATCTGCTATATTAAAATTGAACCTATACTCCTCAAATTCTAGATCGTTGAAATTTGTAAGAATTAATTTTTAAACACACTGAATATGCAGAATGGTGGATGGATTCACTAGTAATTACATCTACAACTTTACTACAAATAATATTGTCAAGATTGCTAAATAATAAATCCAAAAATATATCTCTACTATTCGCTACAATTGTTTTAAATTTAGAAATGAAAAAGCTTCCTCCAGGATGTTAGCATAATCATAAGGTGGACAAGTCACTGAAACTCTCAGCTCGTCGTTACTCCACTTAGCCTTCGGTACGTCATAGTCGCCAAAGATGATAAACTTGGAGCCTGAATAATGACTAAATAATTCTTCAACGCTTCAAATAATTCTGCATGACTTACATACTTATCATCAGATGAATCAGGAGGAATATAAACTACATCAATTATAAAATGCTGGTTTCCTAGGTTTATAGAGATGAAAATCGGTTCCAGATTTTCCTCCAAGATGTTCAATAGTTTAGTTTTCACCGTACATTTTTTCACCGCTACTAGAACTCGCCCACCGCGAGATTTCCTGCTATTTTTGGGATCTCTGTCACACCGGAACACATCATGGTTATTTAATGATAATTCAGGGTCCGCTATCTCGCTAGACAGGCACGTCTTGCAGACACTACAATATCATATGAAGAAGTAGATTTGTTCTGGTAGTAGATATGTAAATGGGATTTTAGTTTTCCTAATTAGGAGATTTTTAGGAAAACTAAAATCCCATTATCCATATGTTGGAATAACTTTGCAGAGAGACTACCACACCCGGGCGATAGCGAGGGTAGTTTCAATGCACAGGGTCCCCAGCTCTCACTTAGTGGCTCCAACCGCCACATCCTGGTATACTGCTAGCCAGATATGGCGAAAGACATGTAAATGGGCAGCAGTATCAACAGTACCATGTGACGGCGCTTGAAGATGGAATTCAATTTTGGCGATACAATGGATAGCGGGAGGCGAAGCTATAGCAGCCTTAACGGTTCCCACACTGCGGTGGAGAAGGGAAACGGAAGTCCCATTGCACACATTTTTATTTCCAATCATCCAACATGATTATGTATGACAGTGAAACGGAAGTCCGGGGCATCTCTTAAATGAGGAGAGGGTGCTAAGAATCCCCCCGCGTTATCAAATATACTGCAACACTAGAATTGCGATTTTGAATGTACGTAGCTTATATATCACTGAGACGCCTGCCAACTTAGATGCAGAAATACACCGACTACAGATTAAGATCTTAGGACTCAGTGAAGTCAGATTATCGAGTACAGGCTCTCTTAGAACGCAGAATGGAGTCCCCTATTATTCTGGAGGAGATGATGATGAACATCGGTATGACGTTGGTATACTTATCTCCGCCGAACTGGAGAAAGTTGATTTCATTCGTCGGACCATGAATGTAATACAGGCGTATGTCCCTACTTGTGACAAATCTAATGACACAATAGAGGAGTTTTACTCCACTATGGAAGAGGCCATAAACTTGATGAAGAAAGGGAAATAGCAGTAGTGCTAGTTGATTTTAATGCCAAAATTGGTAAGGGGGGTTCCGGGCAATACGGCCTCGAAGAAAGGAATGCCAGAGGAGAACGGCTGGTACAATTATATACTAATCAAAAGTCATCTGATGAAATTTGTGAAAAGATCCTGGCGCAGACATTGATAGTGACTACAATCCCGTCGTAATGGAATTACAAATGTGGCGTTTTGCTCGGAATCAAGGCAGGAACTTCAGATTGATGTTAAAAGACTTCCGGACCTCGAGTTACAAGCACAAATAGCTGACAACCTGGGAACCACGTTATAAGTTTGCGGAGCAACTGGAATAGAAACTGGATAGCGATAAAGAAGACCCTGACAAATACTCAAGAAAAAGATATTGGGTTCACTCGCTCTGACAAGAAACAACCATGGATAAGAGACGAAAAGCTTATGGAAGAGAGAAGCAAAAGGTCAAAGATAGTAGTCGATACAAAGAATTGAACAGAATGGTGAGAGGAACATGTCGAACAACAAAGGAGATGCGATTGATGGAAAAATGCGGCGAAATAGAGGCGCTCTAGGCCAAACATTATTTGTTTAATATTCACAGAAAAATAAAAGAACTAACAAACCGGCATCGTTAACAGCACCGAGGATAAAACGATTAAAAGATAACAATAACAAAATCTTGATAAGCGTAGAGGTAAAGTTAAAAAGATGTAACGAATATGTTGAGAATCTGTTTCATGGCGCAAGGCCCGATCAACCATCAGAGAATAACGTAATCAACGAGGGCAACCCGGAAATTACAAAGGATGAGGTGTGAAGGGCGACTTGTATAATGCCATATATAGCTGTACCAACAGACTAGCTGAAGTCGGTATTTGTCACCATAACAAAAAAAAAAAAAGAATGCGTGACCTGAAGACGTGATGATAAGTAAAGAAGTCAGGCAAGGATGGATGTGTCTTGTCACCGCTCCTCTTCCACATATGTTCCGATGCCGTGTTTAGGGAAGTAGGAGATGGTATTAAAATCAATGACAAGTTAATCAGCAATATTCGGTTTACGGACGATGCGGACATATTGGCAAGTAACCTACCAACCCTACAGAACATCATAGATTTCATTGTTGATCATAGCGCAATTCGTTTGTAATGAATATCGAAAAAACTAAAGGGGTTGTGTCCTCTAAAACATAGAAAAGAGTTATATATCACGGATAGAACAATTCAGAAGTACATTTACAGCGATGAAGCATCTCTTCTGGGATAAAGACCTGAATCTGCAAATACACATTTCTCTGCTACGATGTTATATATTGCCCCGGCCTTCTATATGGGGTAGAGAGTTCAACACTTAGCCCATTGTTGAATAATCGGATAGAGGCATTCGAAATGTACCTGAATCGGCGAATGCTATAAATATCATGGATAGAAAGGAAAACCAATGAAGATGTGCTCAGGAGAACGGGAAAGAACAAAGAACTGTTAAGAACCATATAGAAGCGGATGCTTCAATACATCGGGTATATCATGAGAGCCCTGCATATCATGAGACGTGAGCGCTACGAAATTCTCCGAGTTATCATAGAAGGAAAGATTGAGGGAAAAAGCTCGGTAGGGAGAAGACAGAAGTCCTGTTTAAAGGACTTAAGGTATTGATACAACAGAACGTCAACGGAGATATTTCGGGCAGCGGTGTTACGAGTCATGATAGCAGGTTGGATCGCCTACCTCCGTTAGCGAGACGGCGTAAGAAGAAAGAATTCAATACAAAAAATATGTAATGCTGGGGTAATCCTAAATTGGTCAAATTTTTGAAATTACATTTAGTTAATCAATACAATATACAAAGTAGTTGAAACTTTCTTACATATAAAACATATGAAAAGAATGCGAGGAATTTGTCGCTATTGTTTTCTGAAGCAACCAAGCGTTATAATTTCTGTTTTTATTATTATTTAGTGCAAAGGAAATTCCTTTTAACTGTCTGCATATTATTTTAAGTTATTTTTCTCATCATTAATTGTGTAGAGTTACATTACTCCGCGATTTAGAATATACAATTATTTAATTGGTTTATTCAATATTTCTTCCAATTTTTGAGCATGTAATGTGAATTTTATAAATTTAGAAGATTTATGATTTCATTTAAAATGATTTGAGATGCAATTATGAAGTTGACATCAACTTTGTTTCCAGCATAACAAAATTGCTAATGCCAAAGTGGTAACTTAGGTACTTTTATCCATGTACAAACTTAAATGGTATTTAGTAATACTCGAAAAAGTGTAACAGATAATCGATAAAATAGAAATTTTTACCAAAATAAGTATGAATGCGATTTGGAAAAGGGTGATAGAAGTTAAGGAAGCAAGGAGACATAGTACCAGTCTACAAACGAGTTTTATTTACGTAAAAACCTACACAAGATAAGTAAATGATTTAAAATCTATTTATCACACAAACAATTATTTCGTAGTCCCAACTACCTACAACGCTAAACAACATTGCTGCCTTTTTATCGCTTTTATAAATCGCTTTATAATAGATGTCAAGCACTATCAACTGTTAAGACAACTAAATGAAGTTAAGGCAAACAACATTTAATAGCTTTAACCAGATTTTATATTGAATGACAGACTCCCCGATTTTGATTTTCTAGAGAAGGAAAATACTCTCAAAAATTATTTTGATTCTGTTAGGAGAAATGTCAAACGCTATAGAAAGAGAAAGTTACAAATGAAAAACTTAGTTGTGAAACTTAGTCCATTCTATCGTGAATAACCGATCGAACAGGTAAATTGACGGAGATATCTTGCAGCTAATTGAGCTGATCCGATATTTCACTGCACGGAGACGACACGTTGAGAAGACAGCAAGCGACAACCAAGCACGCTAATTAACAGAAACTTCACGCAGAGCGAGAAAAGGATAGGCGAGGGATTATGCCGAAAAGCTTACCAGCTACGCGCATTATTTATAAGCATTTATAAGCTATCATAAAGAACGCCCTTAAGGGTACTAAATTTTAAAGAAGACATATAAAAATTTAATTCGTATTTGTTGTCTTCTCTCTTTTTATTTCAGCGGCGTGGTCTAGTATCCGCCTAAGAAGCAAGAAGAAAGAAATTTAGAAGAAAGAAAACAAAATAAAGGTTGCTGCCACTGCTGGTGGTCGTAGGGCTTCCTCACTCGTGTGGTTCGTCCTAGAGTACTAGGGCCTAATCGGCAAGTGAGCATAAGAAAAATGTAGACCCTGATTTTTTAATCTCACTTTTTTACTCAATCAATTTTTTTAACCTAATTCCTTTTCTCAGTCATGGACTGAAATAAATTTCAAAGTCCAAAACCAAAAATTTTGTCGTTGGACATCACAATGTCAAACGGCACAAACCATGCGCCCTCAGGGCATCCCACCTGTCGCCCCCCCCCCCCATACCACCACCACAAAAAAAACTTCGCCTCCTGGCACCCCCAAAAACTCTAGGCCCAGAAATGGGGCAGGCAAGAGCCATTTAGAGCTTATACAAGCACTTAACTCTTAAGCTCCAGGCTGCCTACAAGGCGACCACCGCTTACCTGCAAAGGCATCCAAAAATCAAAGGCCCAAAAAGCCACCAACTTCGTCTACAGGTTGCACACCCGCATACAACACGCGCAACAAGGCGCAAACCAACCACCACTCCCACGAACAAAACCAACCACGAACCCCTCCCCAAAACCCACAACCACCAGACCAGCCTCATCTCTCTTTTCCTACTCCTCTACAAGCGAGTTTTCCCCGGAACCCCAAAAAGAATCCTCCTATAAGTCTGTCGTGAAGGACATACCAGGCTCCCACTCATCACAAAAATCCTTCTTCCAGTTCACCCATCTGACCCTCCTAAAAGACATGGTGAAGACCATCAAAGTAAGCGCCAACAAGACGGCGCTCAACACGTACTTGGAACCCATTCCTTCCACACTCCAGGAAACCCTCCAACAACTCACAGGCCAGCGTGAGTTCACCTTCAAACCCCGCGTTTCCGAAACGCACAGCCAGGCTAAAAACCCACGCACCATTCTTACTCCCTTGTTGTCAAAGGAGTAACCCAGGACATCTCAGTTCACGAGGAGGAAGAGGCCCTCGAATCGGACGAAGCCTAAGGCTCCCAGGACCTCAAAGTCTTCAGAGTCATTTCTCGATAGACAAACAAGCCCCTTAATATGATTCATGCGATCACAAACTATCGTAGCAGATATGGCAGTCTTGTGCAGAGGCTTGTATCTCTATGGCCGCTTCTACCCTGCGGAGCCATCCCACAACCCGACACTAACCCCAAAGCAATGCAACAAGTGCGTTGCCATCGGCCACTCTGTAAACGAGTGCCAAAACCAGCGGAGTTGCTCCAAAAGCGGCCAGCCCACCGTGTTCGCGTATGCGTGCAAGCCCACCCCAAATGCCTCAGCTGCCGCGGCAGGACATGAGGCATGGTCCACCAAGTGTCCCAAAAAGCAAGAGACCTACAAAAAACCTGAGGAGATTGCACCCGCCAAGTGTATCGACTCACCCATTGATCCAATCCCTGAGCAAAATACTGAGGAAGATCTGACGCTCAACCCTCCCGACTACACAGACGACCTCATCCGAGTCCTAACCTCCCCCCTCTTTAATGTCTTACCTCACAAACGCTCCATAATCCAGTAAACAATCGGGCAAGTCTTCCGCAACCTTCTACGTAGGCAAACCTACGTATCCTTCTCCAACAACACGGTTTCAATCGTGATTATTCCAATTCAATGGAGTTAGCGATTGGAACGGTGAATGCCTGTGGACTGCGGCATAATGTTTATCCTATTAAAAATCTCCTTTTATCCGACAAAGTGCATATCCTCTCCATTACCGAAACCAAAATTCAACTCGACATTAATATTTCAAATTACAAAGTATTTCAGCAAAATAGTCGCTTAGGTAGCATGAGAGGAACCGCTTTGGCCATCCATAGTAATTACGCTAGTACTCCGTTTCAATTCCCCCACAATTTCAACATCTTGAGTGTGTGGCTGCAAACATTTATTTTACAAATTTTACAGTCACTTTCTTCTTATTATAACCCGCCCACAGAAACCATTTCTCAAGATTTTCTTCATTTCATCCCACTTCTTCTGAAGAAAAGATTTCGGGAAAGATTCTTCTGGAAAAGATTTGGGAGACAATGCGTATGTATGGAATACCAGGAAAGTACATCAGTTTGATTAAGGAAATGTACAA
>WYDF02035567.1:0-12644 GCA_009867245.2 Adranes taylori | reverse complement strand
AAGATAGATAGATAGATAGATAGATAGATAGATAGATAGATAGATACATAAGAGTAGAAGGAGGTATGTCCGATTATTTAATCCGATTATCCAGTGTCAGTATGAATGATAAAAATGATTGCGAAGTTTCAAAACAAAGGAGAGAGAAAATAGTCATTCAATGAAAAAGAGTGAAAATCTATGAAGGATATGTGGTAAAGAAGATGAAAGATGGGATCAATGGGTAGGAGAATGCGAGGGGTTGGCATGAAGTGAGTATGAGTGGAGCGGGGAATTGGAGAATTGGGGAATTGGCTTCTAAAAGGAAGAACTAGAAAAAAATGATGTTGATTTTTCTGTATTGACATTCATCTTATATTTAGATGAGTTGTAAATATTTTATGCCATTAAATTAAATTCCATGGTAAATTAAATTCCACCACTTTCTTTCTACTACTGTTTAAATTTCAGTTGATGGGATCTAAATAACTTGCTAAGGGATCTAAGTTAGAAGAAAAAAGAGGAAAACAGAAAGCAAGAAGTATGGCGTTTTCTGAAACATGTTAAATATTTTCTAAATAAATATTTATATAAATAAATATTTTCGAGGATCAGAAAACAAAGATTTTCCTGGAGATTTCTAACTAGAAATGAAAAGTATCTAGATTTGTAACTAGATATTACTAGTGTCAATATAAAAATAATATATAGGGGTGATCAACAAATTTAATATTATTTAACGCTAGATGTCACTAGATTTAGAATAAAAAGTGACAACTTGATTTGTAACTAGGTGTTACCAGGGTCACTATTAAAGTAATATACAGGGGATTAAAAAATTTAATAGTATTTAACACTAGATCTCACGTAACTACATTTAAAAACTAGATTTCGTAACTAGATTTAAAATAAAATGTAATCAAATTTTTAGCTCAATTCTACCAGGGTCGATATAAAAAAATCTACAGGGGCCTTCAAATTCTTTACATAAATCTATATTTTTACAAAACTATAATGATTGAATATGTTCTCTCTATGTCTATATGTCTCTATGTCAATATGCATGGTAGCGGGTAGACACTCTTCACGATCCCGGTCAAGATAGGTCTGCTTCAGGGAGGCGGCCCTGCCCATGTGAGCACTGACCCTTTCTTCCAAATCCGTTTCCTGGGCAAGATCAGGTCCCACACATAAAACACCTTCCAGTATTTTAGTTTGCCCCAACTTATCCTTCCCAATCGCCAACCCACATGGCCAGCGTGGTGAGTTATAGCCATATACCCCGTAAAATAGAACATACAGATCAGCAACGGCCCTCAGTTTCCGGCAGCTCAAGGACTCCTGGTCATGGTAGCGGTCAGGTAAGGACAAGAGCAGAGGGTACTAAGAATCCCCGGAGCGGACCAGGCTACCATTGTAGACAACAAATGCGTATCATAACTTATAATGATAGAACTCTACTGAGAGATGATAAAGTGCTTGGAAAAAGAACTTGAGGCAATAAGGTGGGATATAGTAGGAAAAACAACTTGATGAAATAAGGTAGGATATAGTAGGTCTGAGCGAACTTAGGGAAAGAGGTGAAAATCATTTTAAAAAGCGGTCACCTTTTCCACCATAAGGGTCAAAATACGGTGTCTGAAGGTGGTGTATGATTCATAATTCATAAAAAGCTTGTCAATAATATACTCGAAATCAAAAGTATATCCCCACGAGTGATATTAATTTTAATGAAGTTAAACAAGCGATGCCAGGTAAAAATCATACATGTATATGCCCCAACGTCAAACTCCAATGACGTCGAGGCACATACCTTCTATGATAATATTAGTGAAGCCTTAAAATACAAACCAACGTATTATACACTAATATTAGGCGATTTAAACGCTAAATTGGGGAAAAACATGAATGAATCTGAAAGACCTATGGGTAACTGTGGTTATGGAGAACGAAATATAACAGGAGAGATGCAGCTAAACTATCTACAGGAGTACCAACTTTTCGCAATGAATTCCTTCTTTAATAGAAAGCCACAACGAAAGTGGATATGTAAAAGCCCGGATGGGAAAACTAAGAATGAGATTTTATAATTTCAAATAGAAAAGATATTATTCATGATGTAACCGTTCTCAACAAGGTTTCAATTGGGAGTGACCCCAGAATGACACGTGCGAACGTGAAATTAGACATTAGGAAAGAAAGACAAAAGATGGTTTCCAAAACACAACAAAAAATGTGGGCTCCCCTGCAAATATGCAGATATACCAACAGAAGATAGAAGAGACCATGTAAAAAACATTAGACCTTCAGAAAGTGAGTATCAGAAAGTAAAATCGATGTAGAATCATTAAATAGGAATATATTAGATGCCGTAAGAATAGCAGAAGAGACGCACTGTAATCCTACAAATAGAAAAGATGAGATATTAAGCCAACACACAAAAACGCTTCTTTAAGAGAGAAGGGGAATGAAAGATAAGTACGACGCAAACTTCCCTTACTGAAATCCCTAAACAAAATAATATCAAAAATTATCCGAAAGGACATTAGAAAATAGAACACCGAGATGATTAAAAATGTAATTGAAAATAACGGAAGTTTATAAGTCCTCAATCGTAAGCGTTGTCCCGGTAAGAAAAATATATGTATGCTGAAAAACACCGAACCCCAAACTATTAAACATAAAGATGAAATTATTGAACTGATGGAAATTTTTTATAAAGAATTATACACAGAACAACATGTTCAAAGAGCAAAATCTATAGTACCTAAAATTATATATTTGTGTTCGGAAGAAATTCCAGAAATTACTCTTAGTGAGACTAAAACAACTCTCTCTGAAATGAAAAATAGCAAAGCACCCGTTGAAGATGGAATAACCATAGAAGCTATTAAATGTGGTGGAGATAAACTCTTAAGAACCCTAAAGGTACATTTAGATGAATGCCTTACTAAGGGAATAACACTTAATAAATAGGACAATGCCATTATTACCGTTATTCACAAAAAAGGGGATATAACAAGACTAGAAAACAACCGGCCGATCAGCACGCTTTCCCAACTGTACAAACTATTCACCAAGATAATTACAAAGAGATTAAGTGCCAAATTAGATGCCTATCAACCGACAGAACAGGCTAGTTTTAGATCAGGTTTCGGAATTAATGACCATCTCCACGTTCTTATGAGTCTAATTGAAAAGACGGCCAAATATAAGGCACTATCCAGATACTGAGTAAACCATCGCTATATAAGACTCATCGGGCATATATCCGGAAACGCTACGGCATTGGTCAAACTTCAAGAAGGTACAAACCAATTTCTAATAAAAAGAGGACTAAGACAGGGCGACAGCATTTCACCCAAGCTTTTCACTGCCCTATTAGAAGGTACGTGTAAAGGAATAAAATGGGAGTAAATATAAACAGCGAAAAACTAAACCATCTTAGATTTGTCGACGATATCGTCCTAATCACAGACAGTATAGGCGAAGCAACCGTAATGTTGGAAAGATTGCACTTAGCCTTAGAAAATGTAGGATTAAAAATCAACATGACAAAAACCGAAATCATGACAAACCTTGTTGTGGGGGGAAGTTCTTGCGTAGGTGGAGAAATAGTAAAGGAGACAACTGCATATAAATATCTAGGGCATGAGGTTCGTATTGGCAGGTATTGGCAGGAATAATCAAATTTGCGAACTTGCTCGTAGAATCGGACTGACATGGGCGTCTTTGAAAAACTTCGCGACGTCCTTTAATCAACTCTTCCAATCTGCTTGAAGAGGAAAGTTTTTAACCAATGTGTTCTGCCAGTGAAGATATATTGTTTGGAAACCCTAACATTAACAAAACAAATTGTGACGAAAATTAGAATGATTCCGTGCGCAATGGAGCGATCTATACTAGGATTATCCTTAAGAGACCGTGTACCAAACAATGAAATCCGCAGACGAACTGGAGTACAACATGCAATACAAAAAATAACAAATTTGAAATAACGAACTTGGCAGGACATGTTGCTAGGATGAAAGATGTTAGATAGACTAAACGCATTACTGCATGAAGGACAAGAGAAGATGCACTAAGAAGTAGAATACGACCTCCAACTAGATGGTCAGATGATCTAAGACGCATCCGTACAAACTGGATACAGGCGGCTTAAGACAGGGATCTGTGGAAAAAATTACGGGAGGCTTATGTTCAGCAGTGGACTAGAATAAGCTAGTGATGATGATGTCTATATGAATATATAGAATTTCAATATCAACTATGTTTCGATATTTGAATCTATCTTCACTACAACATTTTCAAAATATGAATAATAGCATAACAAGCCTCAATTTGGATTACATTAACGTGTACTTATATAAGCATATTTTTTATTTCAATGCCAACTACGTTTTGATATTTGAATACATGTTCAGTAGAATATTTTCAGAATATGCTGCCCACACCGTACGCAAGTATGCGATTCGAGGGTAAGTGTTTTATAGGTTACGCTAGTTTTATTTAATTTACCCTAAACAACTATTGTGCTGATCGAATTTAATAGACGTGATATTAGGTGGTAGACAAAATAAAAAAAAATCTACTTTTACTTTATGCGAAATATAATGAAACGAATGACTTCCAGTATATGAAAGATGGGGTGCCGATCACGTCCACGAATTTTTTAATCTGTGCCTAAACTCAACTACCATATGACCCAGTTTAACCGGATTCCATTCAGTCGGACTTCTGCATTATCTGCATTGATATCTGCATAGACATTTTTAATTAAAACAAAAATAACATATATATTCACGGTAAAAGTTGTTTTTTAATTAATTTTGTTTAAATAAATTAAATAAAGAAATACTGTACAGTAGTATAATGTACAAATTTTATTGCGAACTTATACGTTTATATGAATGTATATTAACATTGTACATAATTTACGCATTTCATTTTTGACTTGTCGTGCAACATTTATGTACAATACATTTGAATTACTCATAAATTGTACATATGTATTTAAATTACATATATTATATAAGCTATTTGTTATTATTAAGTAGATTTTTAGTTTCAACATCTTACATTAAAACAATAGTAATTTCAGAAAAAGCTGTAGTGTACGTATATTATTTATGAATATTATATATTTCCGGATAACTGCGACTTTCTTTCATCCGGTCCGGCCCCCTCTAGTCCGGTTATAGTCCGGGGTCGCATTGTAATTTTATTATTTAAGTATTTTTAAGTTGAGAATATTTTATGGTGCCTGAGGCAATTCAGAAATTGAGGCTATATCAGTTGCGACACCTTAAAGCCCAAGAATTTTGGTGTTTGAATAATGTAATAACGCAGTGTACAGATCAATTAGTATTAGCTCTCATCACCTTAGGATAATCATATTAATCATATTTAATTACTTGTAATTAAAGGAATTTTAAATATATTTTTATATTCATTTATTTATTATCTAAAGTGGTGCTCTTGTCAATTTTTTAATTTAAGAGGAATCTCTCACTTAAAGGAATTTTGATATGTACAGCATTTTAGGAAAAATCCCCTACACTCTGTTTTACACTCTGCTGACTTTATCTATATTTTTTATGCTTGAGAAATAAAACATATCCTATAAGCATTGTTATCAATATGTCTATTTTAGCATTAGAAGACTTGTTTAAATCATATACGTTTTGTATTATGAATAAGTAAATAATTTGCACTTATAGGTACTCTAATTTATCAACTCGTCATATATTATGTACGTAATATATGAATAATATTACGTACATATTTATTATGCAATAAGAGTATTAAGTATGGAACATAAGTAGATTGTCTGTACAAAAATTGTTTAATTCTTACATGTTTTGAAATAATGGATTTATTCAATTGTTACTGTGATTATGCTTAAACCCAAAAGTTGTATGTTACCTATATTATGTTATGCGTATGTTGTTATGTATTATTATTATTATTGTAGGGGGCAGGATCATCACCCCAGCCACTTCAACCAAAAAGATCTTTTGTAGCATGCTTCTTCTTGTCGATTATAACCATCTCAATTCTTTTATGAACTTTATGACTGTTTTCGAATGATGTTTCCCGATGTTCGTGCTACTTACTGTCATACCTCCAAATGCTGCCAGACATTCACACAAAATGTGTTTTGCCGTTTCTGTCTTCTAATTCCAGAGTCGGCATGTAAGGTACTCAACCTTACCAATTACAATATGCATATAGTAATTGGTAATCCTGTATAAATGGAAAGTTCCTCTTTGCTGAGACTGAATATTTCAGTGTTATTTGAGATGTCAGGCCTATAAAAGCATCTGTATGTTCCTGACCTGGGACTTTGTTACAGTATTTGTTTTTGTCATTATATTCCCATTGCCTTAATATCTACTTCCTGTGTTTTTTAATTAAGCCACAGGAATAACCTATTAGGTTGTTCTTTGCTTCTTTTCTGGCTAGCTTCTCAGCTATTTCTATGCCCTCAATCCCTGGATGTTGTCATACATATCATAGCTTCAAATGGTTATGTTTTACCAGTTCTTTCAGATGTGTCAGGCATTCCTACTGAAGCTTAGACTCACAGCTTTTAGCCTCTAATACCTTCCGCGCTGCTTAACTATCAATATGTATATCTATGTTGGCCCCTATCATGCCTTTTTGCATGATTTCAAGAGCACAGTTATCAATGGCTATTACGTCAGCTTCTAGGATAGAGGCGTGTGCTACAGCGAGATCACTGTTCTACACTTAGAGCCATACACTCCAGCTCTCGCTACACAAATATCTAATTTAGAACCGTCTGTATACCATTTGAACATACCTTTGCCATGTAAAGGTCCATTTTCCCAGAAATCCCTAGAGTGTATGGAAACTACAAATGTTTATTCAAAGTTGAACTTTAGTGACATGTCATCCCACCGGCAATCGGTGAGTAGTGCCGCCCCAAACTCCCATTTAAAGCTTTGATTTAAAGTATCCCCTTTCACGAGTAAGGGAATGGGAACCAATCCTGACAGTGCTTCTAATCAGTAGTGGGGCAGGTAGACATGGCCCCAGTTATATTGAGACACGCCGTTCTTTAGTTTTTGTAGTATGCCTGTGCCTTCTTCCGTTCTACTTTAGGCCATCAAACATGAGTCTCAGATAATAATGGGAATTACAATTATTATAGAGGCCCAATATATCATTTATAGTTCTAGAAAGTGGCGTAACCAGGATTTTTTCGAGGGCAGTGCTGAAAAGTTTATTATAAAAACTAAAGGATTAATTTAATTTTGATTGAATTCTAAAAATGGTTTTACATTAGAATTACAAAAGTACAGAAGGTATATTGTCTTTGAACAAATTTTAATTGTCATAATAATACGGAAGCTACAGAAATTTAAATGAAGCACATGAATTCTAAAGATTGTATCTCGCATTACGCTATGCAAAATACAATTATCCTATGCACCTAACTTGAATTATATATGTTTCAAAGCTAAATGCTTTCGTAATGTATGCCTTAAAAATAAAGACGAACGAGTGCAATTATTAAGAGCTGGTCATTATCCTGCCAAAGCTTTAGAAACTATTAAAACTGATAATCATTTATCTGTTAATCGTCATCGATATCTGAAAGTTTACTTTACTATACTCTTTGGCGCTACAACCCTAGCAAAGTCTTAGCCTCCTTGACAAACTCCGCCAACTCTTCTCTGCTGTCCTGCATCTTCTACCTCCCATCCTACTCAAATCTTTCTCCACTTATCCAGCCATTCTTGTCCTGGATCTTGTCCTCATGCGAATTTTTTCGCATCCTGGTTGCCCTCCTGAAGACTTTATCTCCGTCATCCTTTCTACGTGCCTCAACCGTAGCACTCTATTACTCTTTATTTCCGTTATTATATCTGGTTTGTTAAACAACTCTTTGATCTCCATATTATTTCTAACTCGCTATAATCCATCCTCGGTCACTGATCCATTGATTTTCCTAAAGAAGCAACAGTTCCTACTAAGACTTACACTAAGACTTCAGATTCCTACTGAAGACTTCTAACTTTGAATACTTTGGTTAAAGTAAAGTAGCTTCTATTACCAGCTGCTATCCTAATAAGTATTTCTTCTGTCATATCCTTATTTTCTGTTACATATTTAAAGATAGATATTTAAAGCTCCTACAGCGTTCATATTCTTGCAAATTGAAACTCACAATTTTCTCTTTTCACTTTTCTTTCTACTTAAAATCTGACTGTTAGCAGACAGAAAATATCCGGATTTTTCTAATTGGCACCATATATACGGAGACAGTTATCTAATAAAATATGGATCTTCAAAAGATTATTTTGAATTTATAAATAATTTTATTAAACTATAAATATAAAATTTATTGGTTAGAAAAGGGGGATGCTGGCGCAAATTCTAAAATATGGTTAGCTAAATTTGAGTTGTCAGGATTATTTAATTAAAACCGAATATTACGACATTTCTTGAACAGGTTCATATTAATAAAGCTTTTATAGATTGAAAAGAAAATACTCAATGTACAGGCAACTTCTGATTTTAATAACCTAATCAAACAATCGTTGAATATTGATAATAAATAACTTCTTTTTAATGTTGCTCATTTTATGACTTGATTACTCATACACTGTTAATATTTGAGATATTTAATATGTTACTTTTAAATTTTGTTTTCATTAATTTAATAAATACCAATGCAATTGTCAAAATATAATTGTATGTTGACTTCCTGAATACGTTCCGAAAATTTTAGCATTACTGAACGTCCCAAGCCAAAGATGTCTTGTTGGTCAGTTTCAGTTAAAGCCTCTTGGAAAAGTATAAAATCGTACATTAAGCCACTCGTTCCGCATAATGCGAATACTTTTATACCCCAAGGGCATGGTTTACCTTTCACATATTGCTTTAATTGAGTCTGTTCTTGAAAGGTACCGCGTGCTCGTCAATACGTACTTTTGGTTCTAATTTTAGTGCCAACATACGATTCCGACTGATTTCGTAGAGTACTTTCCAGGATCGGTCCTTGCATTCTGGTGGCTTTTCTTCTGAATTTACAAAATGTAAAAATGTTCTCAATTTGTGAAATTTAACACGAGGAATTATATCAGCGACAATTGAAGTCCGTAATTCCCATTCAAAATATGTAGCATAACAAATTTTTTCAATTCACTTTGAGTCATTGGCATAAATTTTGCGCTGTGAAAAGATTTGTATTTTGTACCATCAGGGCAAATAGCTCATTTGCAAAATATTGCCTAAAAAAATGGAGAGGGCTTTCCAGTTGGACCTTTAGAAACTCCAGTTAAGTGAAATTCACAATCATATAAGTTTCATCGTCTATTACAACACAAGTCACATTTGGTTAAAGTTTTTTCATGTGGGCACGACTTTTAACAGTCAAATTTTGCTTGTCATTTTGATTACGTGCGTCCTGTAATATAAAATTTTTCAATCCATTGCGTTTTTATGTCTTATAATATTGATTTAGAAATGTTGAATTGTTTAACAATTTCTTCTTTTTTACTTATGTTTCTAGGTATTCGGATCTGATTCTTTGGCGTGATTTAGACTTAGACTCAAGTTCTTGTTACAATGTGATATTGATTTAAATATCCAAATTAGAAATTTTTATTTAAATTACGAGTGAGGTGAAATGTATAGTCAGTCTTCTTTATTATTAATTTCTGGGCAACAAATCTAATTATGCTATGTTTATATTTTGTTTTCCTAGTATTTTCAGTTTTTTAGCATAATAAAATTTTGAACATTTCTATAAATATGTCAATTAATATAAATGAATTAATGAAATGTATTTACAGCTATTTTTTCCAATTTTCTTCACTCGACAGATGAAGAATGCAATCAAATGTATTTAAATGTATTTAATAGTGTTTAAAAAGTGTAAATCAATCGAGGAATTACGTAAAAAATATATATAACCATATAGTCAATTATTGCACACGCCCCTTGTACATTTATCGCGGAGCATTTCCCTTATACGAAATTTAAGTTTCCTTTTACGACGATTTTTCTAAAAATAATTTATTTGTTTCCATATGTCAATAAATTTCTGCTTGGCTGAGCCTCTCCAAACGATTGAGGCCTTAGGCAGGGCACAGTCCAACATTGCATCGTGAGCACACATAAAAAACCTCTAAATTAGTTAAGTACATAATATATCCACATATTTCAAATCAAGTTATAGAATTTTAATAAATATTTAAATCTAACTGATTTCCTACTTTGCAAATATCAGAACAACAATTATGTTTACTTTTTAGATAATAAAGTTACCTAATATTTACGCAAACTAACAAAAATATTTACTTATGAATCTTACTTAAACAATGGGAATTCAGTATAAAATATAAAAAACATTCCGATTATATACATCTGATATCACTACTAAATTGCAACATTGGTGATTCTTAACAATCCTCAAGATTTTTAGCAGTTGACTGCCGAATCGCAAAGTTTGAATTTCGCTGATTGATCCACAGCTGTATCTCACAGATATTCCGCGACTACATTTGTAAGTTTCAGTATTTCTTTCATATATAATAATTACAAACATTGTGAACTATTCAATGAGACTGTATCGAGTTTGTATCTAGTTGAATGCAATGTATTATATAAGATTTTTCAATACCAGATTCACAAAAGAGATATTATGTATCTGAAATATATCCGCGACTTATTTTGTTTCCTATCTACCATATATATATTTTTTATATTTATCTGCCGCATTTATTTACAGAAAAAATGGCCAGATTATATAATTTTTGTAATCCAAAAGATGTTGCTGAATTGGAAAGACTTCTTCAGGACGATGACGATGATGATGATACTAGGGACCATATTGAAGAAGATATTGTTAATGACGCATCTGAACATATAGAAGAGGAAGACGTTGAAAGTAGTGAACATAGTAATGTCGATGAAAGTTCTACATCTAATGATGAAACTAGTGATGGTGCCTATGTAACCACTAGAAAGTCAATAAAAAAAGAGATAGGAATATTTGTTTGGAATAAGGTCCCGTTTACTGCAGTGCGAAAAACTCAGAAACAGAAAATTGTAACTAAACTACCAGGTGCTATTTGTGAAGCTTGCCAAGCTAATATTTGTATAGCTGCATTAAAATGCCTTTTCGATGACCGTATTCTCAATATACACAAATTACTGAGTCTCAATTCAGCTGAGCTAGAGATGCGCATAAAACCGACATTATAGAAATGACAGCATTCCTAGGTTTGCTCTACCTAGCTGGTGTGTACAAAGGTGATCGGCTGAATTTGAAAGATTTGTGCGATAGCAACGGAAATGGTGTTGAATTATTCAGACTGACCATGAGCTTGCTGCGTTTTGGATTTTTATATCGTTGAATCCGACTCGATGATCGCGACTCTAGAATAGAAAAAAGAAAATTGATCTCTTAGCTCACATAAGGCAAATTTTTGAGATATTTATTAATAATTGCGTCAAAAGCTACTCATTGGGTACCTATGTCACCATTGACGAAAAGCTAGAAGCTTTCCGCGGAAAACGCAATTTTGTACAGTATATACCTTTTGTACAGTATAAAGCCGGCAAGATATGGTATAAAAATATTTGCCCTCACTGACACTAAAACATATGACATTAAAACATATTACATGTAAAATGGAGGTATATGGAGGTATTTTCTGATATGAAATTAATGCAAAAGCTGGCAAAATACCATAAGCTGGCAACAGTTGGCACACTCAAGAGGAACAAGTGGCAAATTCCATCTGGATTCAAAAATTTAAAACAACGCTAAATTAATTCAAGTGCTTTTGGCTTCCACAAAGAAGGACCCTTAGTATCATGTATACCAAAAAAAAAAACAACAAGCATGTGGTGCTTTTAACAATCATGCACTTTAATGGGGAAATTGATGATAACACTGGCGAGAAAAAAAAACCGGAAATTGTAACACTCTATAACAACACAAAAGGAGATCTCGATGTTGTAGATAAGCTATGTTCTTCATATATTCCGAAACGTAATACGAAATGATGATGGCCAATGGTTGTGTTTTTCTCCATGTTAAATGTTGCGGGAATAAACTGATAGATAATGTATGCTGGCAAACAAAATGAGTACACGTATCATCGACACTATATTCTATATTTAGCTAATGAGTTAGTAAGAGACCATCTACAACGGAGCTTACCGCACATCGGAGCCGAGTCCCGAGCGCACATCTAACACTGGCCTACCGCAAAATATAACTACACGCCTCAAAGAAATCATCAATGTTCAAGTTCATGATGTTGAAAACGATGCTCTTGAAGTTCCTGATGTGGAAACTGCATTTATGCGCAATAAATGTAAGCTGTGTATGGGAGAAAAGAGAACTAGATTGACAAAAATGTTACTCATGTGAAACGCATTTTGCCTACAGTATGCAAAAATTGTTTGCGGCCAATGTCAAACATCATCGAATAAAAAACGTAAAGTGTAATGTAATTTTGTAATGTACATTTCAAAATGTTATATGTTTTTCAGTAAAAAATGATGCATAATTGGGTTATTTATTTAAATTTATGATTAAGGTAAGATGAAATATGTGATATTAACAAAATTATTAAATCAAACTGCATTACATTTCTAGACAAAATATTTTTTTCATA
>WYDF02035556.1:0-12644 GCA_009867245.2 Adranes taylori | reverse complement strand
AGGATCCGAATTTCAAGTCTATCGTTGAGACTATGCTGCAGAAGTACCAAAATTTAGGCTGTTCCATGAGTTTGAAGATTCATTTCCTATATTCACATTTGGACTACTTTCCTGAGAAACTGGGTGCTGTTAGTGAAGAGATGGGTGAGAGATACCATCAGGACATCAAAGAAATAGGAAAGCGTTACCAAGGAAGATGGAATATTACAATGATGGTGGACTATTGCTGGATGTTTCACCGAGATGATCCCAGAAGAGCACAAATTCAGATTTAATGTGTACGAGGCGACACCAATACAATATTTATATATACATTCAAATGAATAAGATAATAAAAGCATATCCTTAGCACAATGAAAATTAATATAGATAGATGTAATTCGCAATGAGTTGATATCATATTATTAATTCCAGAGAATCACGTAACAGAAAGAAATAAGTATTAGTTTCATTCATATTCAAATATTCCAGTGTCATATGTAGATAAGAAATAAAAAGATAGATTAAGTATATAAATAATAAAGACCCGTATAACAATAAAAAACAAACTTACCATAAATTTGTGTTAATAGCGCAATGACATAAACCCTGAAAATAATAAAATAATTATATATTACTGTTTAGAAGAAAGTACCGTAAGATGAGGTTACTTTGGGACAATTTTTCAGGTTTTCATCAAGTAAGTTAGTGAGATTTTATTCTACAGGCTGTTCCAAAAGTCCCGCTCCATAGAGTTTTACTAATTTTCCTGTTTTCTTGTTGTAGGACTGAAAAATTTTGGCCACTACGATGCGGGTAGATATTATCCTCCTTTGTGAAAGAAAATAATTCCCTCGAAGACAGATGAATTTAATGTGAGGCATCCTGAACGAGAGTATCGCAATCAACAATTGGCAGACGACCAGCAAAGTTGAATTCTACAAGTAACGTGGCCGATGGTGAAAAATCTGGACGTCCTGGCACTTCAGAAAAGGTAGTGGAAGGGGTTTTGGCAAAGGTATCACAAGTCCAAAAATAAATCAATCCGCCGAACAAGCTTGGAAGTAGGCGTTCCTCGAACAGTTCTATGAAATATCTTGCGAAAACACATGTTACAAATGTCACACCACATGTCTGAAAAGGATCCAGATCGCAGTTTGGAGATATGCAATTGGTCTTTGACCCCCACTTGAAGGAAGAGCTAGAGTTTTTGTCTAAAGCTTTGTTTTCGGACAGTGCCAATGTAAATAGTAAGGTGAACCGACATAACTTTCAGTATTGGCCCCAAACCTTCACTGGTTTATCGGCAGACAGGGGCAAGCAGCTGATCGCATCATGATTTGGTGTGGTCTGTAGATATACCAAATCATAGGCATCTACTTCTTTGAGGGATCTTTACTTGCCAATGTTAGGAGATGAATCATTACCTGATTTAGAATTGGTGGGGTCTGGAAAATCAAAATGGCCCATGCAGAACGGCGCACCCTACACTATGCTACATAAGTTCGTAATTCGCTAGATGAAAACTTCCATCATGGATCGGTTGTAGGGGACGAGTGGAATTCGCTCCATGATCTTCAGATTTAACCCCGATGAATAGTACTGTGTGGGATTATGTAAATTACAAAGATTACACAATCAAAATCAGGAACAAGAAGCATGTGTGGAAGCACAACTGTGTGCTGTTCAATAAGGCCTGACTTAGTAATCAACATTCTGTAGGACACGGCGAACCCATTTTTATTATATTTCGACTTGGACAGAAACCATGTTGAACATATATTTAAATCCCTGTGATGCGGGACTTTTGGGACATCCTGATTGCATTTATGAATAGAGCAATAAGTACCTTAACGGTTAAGGGGAAAATTTTACAAAATTTATATGTTTATTAAGCGATTTATTTTACTATTTAAATGTCCCAAGGTTTGGAGTTACTTCGGGACAGAGGAATTTCTCTTCTATGATATTGTAGTTGTATTTCAAATATGCCCCAAAGTAATCCAATACCAACATAATTATTGTAAAAATAGTAAAAAATGTAATAAAGGTTGCGGTTCATAATTAACTCATATTAAAATCATTGATAGCAATTGTACCAAACGTAGAAGGTTGCGGTTCATTGCTATGATTAATGTCATTCATTAGTAGTAACCAGGAGGTTTGTTTAATATTTTTGTTGGTGAATTTTTCTTATTTGAGTTGCTTCCAACCTTGTATTCATCAAATGTTCAAAAAAGTGGTCGCCAACATTTTTGGAACATCTCCAGCTCTCAAGATTTTTCTCCAGTTATCTTTTATAGAACGGAAGTATGCAATGTCTAGCGGCTGTAATAATAAATGGGTTGCATTTGGCGACAATACAATGAAACGAATATTGTTTATTTCACATTCTTGAATTTCTTTTAAAATTCAAAGGTGAACTCAAATTGTCTCCTATAATTGCTTCAGATCCATCGAGACGTTTTAACATTAGGAGTAATAAGCTAATAAACCAGCCTTCAAAAATTTGATAATCAAACCAGCCTGAATTTGTTCGGTTAGATTTCGCATTTGGAGGACATTTTCCGTCCAAGTGATCCATAATATGTGGAAATTGTAATTAATGTAAAGTGGAGCGCACGGCATCCTTCAGCATTTCCACATACCATTATAGAAGTACAAGTTTTGAATCCTTTCAGGATATTGAATCCCCTTGTTGGTAATCACTTCGGGGATACCTGGATTATCAACGAAATTCGTATCGTTATAATGCTAAATGTGGCTTCCAGGCAAACTTCGTAATTCCATCTTAAAATGATCGAAACACGTGTTAACAAAAATTCATGAAAAATGTATGCCTTCCCTAAAAAACTGTCTGATAGTCTGAACAAAAGATAGTCTGTATGAAAGAAATTTACCAAAGAGAAGAAAATTCGTGCAAAAAAGAGCAAAATGCTTCATTTGTAACACAATCTTAACCTACGATCTTCGACTGGAACCAGAAAGCTATAACTAGTCACCTCAAAAGTAAACACAATATTGATAAAAAAAAATGGCAAACTGCCTGAAAAGTGATCTAAGCCCAGTTTAATGAATTTCGTTAAAAAGGAAACATTAGCAGAGCTATTGGCTAAATGTGAAGCGTTTGATAGATCCACAGTTAATGCAATCAAAAATCGTCTGCTGTCAAACAATTTTTAGCACACCATAACTACTTTATGCCAAAATTGGAAAAACAAGAAAATTGAATTGAGTATTATCAAGTAAGTTGACAAACCTGAGTCGAGTGTTCGATATTCAAGAACCTTTGATAACTTGTAACTCTAAAATCTATTTATAAATACATCTAGCGACTCAAGAGTGGTCACAAGTCGCGGCAAAGGCCGCGCAGTGGACAAATATGGCGACCAGAAGAATCATGAGTTGGCGAATGCGTATTCAAAAGTTCAAGACAGTCAGGTGGGCGAAACACTTCAGACTACCGCTGTTAGAAATTTCCCCAAGAGTGCTCAAGAGAGGCCGCAGGCAAATATGGGGACCGGGGAATTCATGGGTACGCACTTTATAGGACTGGTAATTGTTATAAAATTGGGTCTGATTCCTCTGATACTTGTCAAATACACTTGCTAGTAGAGAAAAGTTCAATAGTGCAGTAATGCACTTACTAGTATTGTATAAATTCAGAATTGATTTAAAGTGTCACATTGTTGCATAAACTCAAGATGGAGTCATATGGAACGTTATATGAAGCCGAAAATCTATTTTTATTTTACTCATGGCATCCATCATGCGGTCTTAGAACACCTGTAATCGAAGAATCATCTGATGCAGAATTTTCTGAGTAATGAAGAAATGGAAACTTCAACTCAGAAGATTTCAAGAATAATAAGTACAGTTTAGACTTCAGTCTTCTTCTTACAACGCCGTCTCCTTGCGGAGGTTGGCGATCCAATTAACTATTGCACTTCTAAAGATCTCTCGATGTTCGTCAAAGCCATTTCCTCAGATTTTCAGCCAGGAATTCCGGGGTCGTCCTATTGATCTCTTGCCCTGAACTTTCCCTTCGATGATCAGTCCAAGGATCCTATAATTTTCATCACGCATGATGTGCCCAATGTATTGCAGTTTCCTAGCCTTGACAGTTTTCATCAGTTCTAAAGATTTGTCCATCACACTGAGGACTTCGATGTTTGTCCGTCTTGTTAGGTATCTTTTAAAGGCGTCTATACGATTTTTCATCTCCTGGTTGAATGTCTAGCTTTCGCATTCATAGAGTAGGATAGGAAAAATAAAAGCACAATAATCGTTCACGGAGCTGAAGTCTTAGATCGCGTGCGGTGAAAAGGTTTTTCATGCTGGTGAAAGTTCTACGAGCCTGGTTGATTCTAGTCTTGATCTCGATTTTCGGATCACCTTTTTCATTCACGACAGCTCTCAGGTTCGAAGTGCATGTACTTGTTCGAGTCTCTCATTTATATATAAAACTGGAGGTCTTGGTTACTTGGAAAAAACCACGAGCTTTGTTTTCTTGATGTTCACAAAGAGACCGGATCGCTGGCTGTGTGCCACGATAAGATCCATAGCTCTCTGTACTTCGGTGAAGTTGTGGGCTATTACCACGGTGCCATCTGCGTAGCGGAGGTTGCTGATACCTATATTGGTGCCCTCAAAAGCTTCTGAGTGTATTTCGGAATAAAAGTTGAACAGAAGGATAGAACGCAACTACCCTTCTTTATTGCAATTTTTCAGACGTTGCGCCGTCCACCCACCCTATACCTGAGACTTTTAGAATTTCTGGCATCAACTGATACAATAAGTGAAAAGTGCCTCGCAACATCCCCAGCCTTTTCTAGACCCAAACTGAGTTGGATCGATTTGTTACTCGCACTTTTTATATGTTCGACTGTAAATGAATCGCAGGAAGGTTATCAGAAGGACATCAGGCTTATCATCCTATAGTCATCACAGTTTGTGGTTTGGATTTTCTTCGGCAGAGTAACAAAGATGGAGGTGAGTCAGTCTAAAGGTATTTTGTCGACTCTATAAATGGTATTAAATAGTGCTGTAAAGAGCTTAAGCCCAGTGCCCCCCCCCCTCCGCCCCCTTCCTTTCATATGGGGGCGGACAGACATCAATTTAAGAGTCTCCGCCTGGATCCTATCTGGACCGACGGTTTTGCTTTTCTTTTGTGATTTGATGGCTCTCACAACTTCTTCCGTTGAGTTCTTGACACAATAGATATGACAAAATGACATAATAAGATACAAAGAAGCAAATTTCCAAATGTCATAAAGCTTTATTATGGATATCTAATAGTAATATTAAATCCATAAGATACTATAATCACTGACGTATACCTAAAAACTTTCTTTAATAGGTGGGTACTTAAGACACTTCATTTTGTTTTGTTGGCAGATGGTTGCTTATATCTGCGCTGAGTTGAGAGTGAGAAAAGACTGTTAGAAATGCGAACACGATGATGACGATCTATTTCTGGATCACTTTGAAGAATTTCCACGCAAGATTATTATTATTATGTGTATTGTGCAAGCCATATCTGAATGCTTGTACTAGAAGTCAGTTTACCTGACAACTAAACATATTACACATGTTGACCAACATTTTGGATTTTGGAATTTTTCCACATTTTGCAATTACAGAGTTTTCAAAGGCTGCATCGTCTAGAGGTTGTAAATTTCTTTTGAAATTACTTTTTGTTAGAATTAAATTTTGAAAGTTCCTTCCTGAAGTGAATCTATGTCCATCCACTACATAGTTGCTAAAGGTTGAGTCACTACTTTAATATGCCGATAACAAAAAAAAAAACTTCGCAATATTCAATTTCAAGCCAGTTTTGATATTTCCAGATTTATCTCCAAATTTTCGATATCCAGTCAGATTAAAATGGACGTGTGATGCAGATAATACCAATGTACTTGGGGCTCATGGATGTCATCCCGATTTCATTTCTCCATGAAAACATCTCAGAACTGCTTAAATTCTCGTCATTGACATCAAAATATTCCATATTTAGTTTCTAGCACATGTTACTGAATTCATCTTCTATGATGATAAAGTTCCACTCAACGCAAAACAATTTTTCTGTAGTTAACCCCACGCTCAGAAGGATACAGTATCGATTTTCAGTGCTGATACAGTTAAGACTGGTGCAGGCGTCGCACACCATCGTCTTTACATCGCCAGCACCGATCGTATCCAGGCCATTCAGAATATCGGATGACAAAAAAACGCATCGAGAAAATGCTCACCGCTGGGGTTATAAAACCCTTAATTCACGCTTTGCCAGCCCAAAAGTGCTCGTCAAAAAGAAGATTGGAACAACACGGTTCTGTATAGATTACAGAACACTCAATTTCGTCAGCGTCAGTGAACCATCGCTGCTGCGGGCATCACAGAAATGTTGCATGATCGAGGGACGCCAAAGTCTTCTCAAAGGTAGATCTACGCAGCGGTTACTAACGTGGAGATATTGCCACTAGATATTCAACAATTGGAATATTTCATTTATATGTCGAAGCAGCAACAAGAATTCGAATATCAAGCACCCGAAACTTCTGCGTGTTTTTCTATTATTGTTTATCTAAAAGAAGACAGCAAAACGTCTTTGTTAAATTTCTTCAGAGTTCATCATTTCCCTTTTGTTAATTTTGGGCAAATTGTTTGGAGCCGGTCACTGTCGATCGCTACGACTAGTACTTGCTAGTCCCGCATCCATAGCTCGATTTTTTGGGTATAAAACGATGCGTTCCCAATAGCATCGGCCACTAATAAGTCTTGCGTGGCATTCAGTTTATGCAGCTTTGTGATTTCTTGTCTGATTCAGCTCCGAGGTTGGTATTACGTCTTAGATTCAGCCCCATGTTTTAGCATTTAAGTTCCCAGCCAGTTTCCGGTACGAGTTCCAGCTTACACGAACAAAGATTATAAACACAACATCTACAGTAGAAAATTATACGAAAATGGTTATGCAAGAGATTACTAAAACATGTAATCAAAACATGCCAAAAAGGAAAGGATACAGAAGGTGCGTCTATTGATGGGACCATGAAATTGCGGAATTAAGGAAAAATTATCATGCAGCAAGACAATCAATGAAAAGTTAAAAAAACTGGTTAACCAATCCGAAAAGCGAGTACCAAACGCCTTTCGAAAGCAATTAAAAATGACGATAAAACAAAGTCAAAGCAACTGCTGGAAGCTACTCCAGGATGAAAGACAATAATCCACAGAGCCAACCTTATCAAATTGTCACAAATAAACTAAGAAAGAAAACGCCACAACCTCCAAATGTAAAAAAAATAGTGTAAAACCCTGTTACCTTCAAATCCAGATCGGAATCCTGCGGAAACATATACTATAGCTGCAGATCATATACCTCTATTTGAAGAGAAAGATTTACCAAACGCTTAACTGCCGAGAAAGCACCCGGAGCCGACAGGATTCCTAATAGGTGATCCAGTTATTGATAATGGAAAATTCCGAAGTAGTAAAAGGGAAAGTACAAGATGATGACATTGAAATTTTTTAGATGGCCACTGTTGATCGCGATGACTAGTATTTCTAGTCCTGCATCCACAGATCGATTTTTTGTGTATAAAACGTTCCGATTCCAATGGCAACGGGCATTATTAGGTCTAACGTGACATTCAGTTCATGCAACTTTGTAGTTTCTTGTCAGATTCAGCTTCAAGATAGTTATTACGTCTTGGATTCAGCCCCACGTTTTAGAATTTAAGTTTCCAGCCAGTTTCCAGTACTTGCTCCAGCTTACATAAATAAAGATTACAACATATCTACGGTAGAAAATCAGGCGGAAATGCTTATGCGAGAGATTACTAAAGCATGTAATCAAAACATGCAAAAAAGAAAAGAAGGATTCAGAAGTTGCGTCTATTGGTGGAACCAAGTAATTATGAAAACTAAGGAAAATTTTCCATGCAGCAAGACGATCAAAAAAAAAGTTAAAAAAACTGGTTAACCAGTAGCCAGTCCGAAAAAGAAATTGCAAACGCCCTTCGAAAGCAACTAAATATGGAGATGACACAAAATCAAAGCAACTGCTGGAAGCTATTCCTGGATGAAATAGACAATAACCCATGAAGTCTGCTTTATAAAATAGTCATAAATAAACTAAGAAGGAAAACAACACAACCTCCACTCGTTGAAGAAATAGTGGAATCATTTCTGTTTCCTTCACATCCAAAACGGAATCCTGACGAAACATATTCTATAGATGTTGATCATATACCTCTTATTGAAGAAAAAGATCTACCAAGAAAGCACCCGGAGCCGACAGGATTCCCAACGAGGTAAACCAGTTCCTGATAATGGAGAATTCCGAAGTAGTAATAGAGAAAGTACAAGATGATGACATTGATGTGTTTAAAATGAGTAGTGAAAACCAATTGACTAAACCTCCACACAAACCAAGCGACATCAATTTAAATACTGATATAGGAATGGACTACGAAATTTAGTGCAAGAAAAAGGTACTAGAAGATCGGAGGCTGGAGAGTAATATGACCCAAACTAATGCATTTATAATTTTTTTTAAATCACTGGGGGCGTGAAATCAACACGATCTCTGTGTTGGTTAAATGCAATTTTATTTAGTGTTTAAGACTGGTAAGGGCCTTATCTTAAATACTCCATTGGTGGGGCGGGTAGTGCTTTCCAAATTAATTCTCTGAACAATATTTAAAATTAATTTAATATAATATACATATTGATACCCTCATTCTAATACCACGTATCGGAAAATGTTGAGAAATTTAAGTTTGACTTGCTACTGAAGCTGATGTTCCTTATGTGATGGTACTAATCCCCACACACGAAAAAAAAAATTATTTCAGGATATATTCACTATTTCTTCAAAACTCGTATTAGAAGTTTGTATTTCTTATCACGTATCTGATAGATTCTAATTTCTCTCTGTAATGTTATGATAATACAGTCTAGTGTAAACGACTCGAACAGTCGGAGAATCTTGTGCCCCATAGGGGGAAATCGACGGGGTGACTGGGGGTCGCAAAGTGAATTGTCAATACAAAAAGCGCTTAATGGACAACCAACTCATTCAAATCTGACAAATCATCTGGAAGGGATGGCATTATGCCTATAATACTACTTTGAACTTTTAGACAGGTTTATCACTGAACTTTCCAGGGCAAGCCTTGTATTAGGACACATTCCATGGACTTGGAAACAGGTAAGGGTGGTATTTACACTAAAGCCAGGTAAAACAACTGAATTGGCAAGACCCATGTCTCATGTCGTTTATTCTCAAACCTTTAGAGAAGGTATTAGATTGGCATATTAGAGATGGGATTCTAATTTAGAACCCCCTTCACCAGATTCAATGTGCCTACTAAGCATTCTATTACAATACGGAAACAGCACTTCTCTAGGTAGTTAACGGACTCGAAAAGTCAATAAATAAGGAGGTCACGCTGCTCGCCTTACTTGACATTGAGGGAGTGTTCGACTCCTTTGAATCAATTATGAGAAGCGCGGCGGAGCGGGGCATCGATCCAATCTGCTGTAGGTGATTTGAGTCTATGCTCGAGAGCAGAAACGTACATGTGGAACTTGCTGGAGATAAAATCTGTGCGGATGTGTCCAGAGGCTGTCCACAGGGCGAGCTTTTATCACCGCTACTGTGGTGTCTCGTAGTGAAAGAGTTCTTGTGCAGTTTAGAACAGCAAAGCATCTACGTCGTTTGGTACACGGATGACGTCATCATAACCCAAGCCAAATACAATGCAACTGTTAGAGACCTTATACAAGGAGCATTTAACGTGGTTGAAAGATGGACAACGAATAAGGGCTGAAAATTAGCCCTCAGAAGACTTCGGTGTACCATTTACCAAAAGGAATTTGAACGGTTTAAGCTTCATGGGACACAATTATCGCTGCAGGGGGAAATAAAGTACCTTGGTGTCATACTTGATTCCAAACTTACTTGGAATTTGAAAATTGATAGAGGTCTCTAACACAGAACGGTTATAATTTTCGCAGTTATAAGAAATATGTATGGAAAAGCAAGGGAACTGAAGTCCTACTTGGTACACTGGCTGACAAGTCAGTTATTAGGACATCCATTACTTTCAGAGCACTAGTGTGATAGAAAAGGACATTCCAGATCAAGACACGACAGAAACTGTCATCTATATAGAGAACTGCACGTCTTGCTAAGACATGAGCTATGAAAACGACCCCAGCGGTAGCGCTTGAGGTGCTGCTAGATCTTCCGCCACTAGAATTGATCCGGAAGCCAAACTCCATCGGTTAAAAACTAATAGACGGAATTTGACAAAGGAAATAGACACTAAGATTACAGGGATGAAATACTTGAAATGAAATCGGACTGAACATCTCCAGTCTACTATGATCATAGATTCATGGTCTATGGGTAGAAGACCCTCTTTGTTCGGATTCTGCTCTAGTCTGATTTACAGGCGATTTAAGGACTTCTGGAAATAGGAAGCAAGAATAGACGGAGAACGACCGAAATGCAAAATGTCCTACCCTTTAGGTAAATTAGTCACAATCTTTCACGCCGAAATATATGCAATCCTCTATTGCATTCAGGAAAAAATAAAAAGGAAATAAAACAAATAACGGATTTTTAGAGTAAATGACAGTCAGGGGGCATTTCAGGCGCTTAGCAATGCCAGAAATGAACGAATGCATAAGTGCACTGTCCAGACTGGCTATGACCAACTCAGAAACACTGATATGGGCACCAGGGCATAGGGACATTGTAGGTAAAGAAACAGCAGATGCGTTCGCAAAGAAGGCATCCAGCACACTATTCATGAGTCCGGAGCTGGCTCTGGGAATACCAGCTAGTTCAATCAGAGAAGCAATAAACATGGCAGGAATAAATTCGAACTTATAACTGGCCTGCTAACAAGACACGCACCTCTAAGTATACAAATGAAGAAAATTGGCCTACACACTGCCGAAATA
Organism: Adranes taylori; assembly: GCA_009867245.2. Taxonomy (NCBI): domain Eukaryota; kingdom Metazoa; phylum Arthropoda; class Insecta; order Coleoptera; family Staphylinidae; genus Adranes; species Adranes taylori. Next base: position 1,691 of record WYDF02035556.1, on the reverse strand, counting down.
GAGTGTAGGTTGTGTCTGGAGGAATGCGAGACATAATTTATTTTCAAAGTTATATTGCTGTAAATGTCTACCTTTACTGTTGATTAACATTACACAGAAAAAAGCATAACATTTGAACATGTGATGTCCGAAAAATTAGTTTTATCAGTCCCCTGTATAATTAATAAATTCCCAATACGTGGTGTGGTATTAGAATGTGGGTATTGATATCTAGATTGCCATAGGAGCGATAGATGGACCAGCCGGACGCATATTAGACTCCCATGAACGAAATTTCTTTTGCAGATGCGTGAGTTAATATACCCGGCTACACACATGTACCGTAGTTGCAAACCACGGATTCGAGCCAACCTACCATGTACCGAGACCTTATCTATACGCCATAAAAAAATGGCCGCACAAAAAGAACACTTTACAAGTGCACCGTGGCTGCGATTCGAACCGGCTCCACGCGGACCGATTATATTAGAACGCAACGACGTTATCCATTGCGCTACCTGGTCGTATTGGTATACATGCGTATGTTTTATATGTAAGAAACCAACAGTTTAAATATGGCGGCAGTTTGAAAATCTAGAAATCTGCATGCCGATAACGCAGATTTCTGTATCATTGTATTCGCTTTGCAAGAAGCTGTTTCGAATTCCAGACAAAGCGTACTTATAATAAAGCCACAGATTTCATTAAATCCATTGCGATTATAATATTACCTAAGCAAAAGACGTCATTTCTCGCCGAATGTCATGCATCTGACAAGCAAAGCCTCAAAAATCTATAACATATATTACATATTTCTAGACTTTCAAACAGCCCCCATCTTGCATCTAACCCCTTTTCTGACTACTCGAAAGAAGGCTTTCCTGCTTCTGCGTCTTTCCTGCTTTCTTTTTTCTTTGGCTCGAAACCGCGGTTTGCAACTATTGTACGTGTATGTGACCGGGTGCATGCGTAAAAGAATTTTAGTTCATCGGACTGTAGTTTGCATCTGTCTGGCCCAATCGTCGCTTATACTACTCATCGAAACTATTTCGTCAAATTGTGTGCATTAAATAAAATATGTCACAATAAAACAATGTTAAAACATTGTGGAATTATAATATCGAATATCAGATATTCTATCACGCAATATTGAAATTTGTTAAATCTGAACGTCTGGTTAATGTAATGAGATCATGAAATATACGGCTGTGTCTGTATGTCACTAAAGTTACAATCTAGTATTTTAAAGAAAACACGTGATGTGTCTAAGATAATACTGCAACAATTTTAGGAATGCTTAAATATAACGTATTTATAAGCATTCGGTGCAAAAACTTCTATAGTAGTTTTTCTATTTTTATTTTAACATGTACGAGTTTTTCTAAGCGATATAGATTTTTTTATACTTTTTTGGACGCTAGATGGATAACGAAAGTGAAAGCCATCCACACTCACAGTGTAATTATTGAAGGTCTACACAAGAGTCCCGTGAAGAACTCAAAAAGGCCAGGATACTAATTAGGGCAGGTATAAACACTATTTATCGGTTATAGCTACCATTCGAAAGATAAGATAAGATAATTTATTTGTAATGTACACTACACGTCAATTTGTATTCTATTAACAATGTGAAAATATTAAAATATGGTTAAAATATATTGTAGTTTATACTGATTGTAGATCAAAATCTTCCACTCTGTAGTAAGCTTTTT
>WYDF02035534.1:0-12647 GCA_009867245.2 Adranes taylori | reverse complement strand
AAAAAAAATCTACTCCCACGATTCTTATTCAGACTTTTTCAATTTTGAAAATTTTTATAAAAATTTCGTGATTTTTGGAACCTAAAAATTTCGTGATTTTTGAAAAATTTTAATTTTTGAAATATTTATGATTTTGCCCAAAATCATCTAAAAAAAATTCGAAATCTAAGATTTTAAAAATTTTTGTAAAATTTATAAGTAGAGTTTAGGTTCTGCAAGTAATACTAAAGAAAGATTTTTTTATTCATTTAATTAATATAGTTGTGGTACATTTTTGCAATTGTAATTAATTATGTGCACATTCAATATTTGTTAACTTACAAAATCAATAGTGATTGAGTTTGGAAAACGAAATCTTTTTAACATTAATATTTAGGTTCAAAAAATGTATTAATATGTTAGTAATAAAATGGCGTATTTGCAATACGTCCTTGCAAAATATCTTGTTTAATTGATCCAATATATTTATCGCCTATCAAATAAATTTCCTTATAGAAAGGAAGTGACAACTCTCGTAAGGAATCTTTTATTGATCCTTCATCAATTGAATCGCATGAGATATGCTCATATATTCTAATAATATTTTCCTTCATGGATCTAATCAAATGATGAACCTTGATCATTAATTTATTTAATCCAGCCGCTAATCGCATTAAGGTTCTCTGCCTTATTTCAATCGAAAGACATTTTGTACCCCGCGCCACCGATAGTACAACCGTAGATAATTTTTCAAATTGCATATCCAATAACTTATACTGATTATGGAATAACTTTAATTCCTTCGTATAGTTGCCGGATACTTGTGCGAATGCATTGAAATCAAAATAGGCAACTGTTTTTTGTAAATATAATTCTAACCAAATATGGTTTCGAATAACCATTAAAAGACAACGGTCAATTGGGTCTCTTGGATTCAAGCTGTCATAGAGTAGTCGTAACACAGCAACCAGTGCACTGTAGCCATTTAGAACATATTCCAATACGACATTTGCTTTCTGTGGTTCAGTTTTAGCCGGATTGTAACCTATATGAAGTATACGAAATTCATTATTTAATAAATAGGAATAAGTAGCCTTTCAGTCAAAATAGTGTTTACAACGCCAAATGTTAAAGTGCATACAACATTACGCTTTTGTACTTTCCTTCTAAAATTTCATTCTAAAAAATTTTCTGGGTTGGAATTGATTGTAAATTTACAAAGATTTATAATACAGAAAGATGTGTTTATCTAGGAAATATTCACTGTTGTGTTAAGCACAGTTGAATAATGCTTTCTATGTTGTTCAGATCATATGAACATAGAGATGTAGTATTTGAGAGCATTTGTTTTTTTAACATGTTAACCATTATGGCAGTCCAATGGAACCGGTATTAAAAATGCCTCCCTGGACTCCCTGGACTGGACTTGGACTTGGTTGGTGTCTCCCTGGACCGCTTGGTTACTTGTCTTTTAAATGCTTTGATACGGCCTAAAGGATCGCTCTAGTAAAGTTGTGCGTATATATCTGGACCGCTATGATAGCAAAGAGAATAACTTTTTAATGTTCTAAATACTCTAAATCGTAAATAAAAAATAGTGGCGTTTGTTGCCATAATCATAAACAAAAAGACAAATAATAACAATAAAAATGATCTAGTTAATTTTAAACATGAACAAATTAACAGTGGTTTTTCGAAAAGCATTCTAAACAAAAATGCCGTTTACCTATGCAATCGTCTTGAAATTAGTCCTCACTTTGGGAACTTTAGTTTTGCGTATTTCACCTTTTTTTCGTAACATCCAATGAAATACTTCTGAGAAGTACCTTCTTCTTTAGCAAAATAATATGTATTTATTTATTTTGTTCTCTCTTGAGGGCCCATGTTTGTATATATCTTCAGTGCTTGTATATGCTTTCCGCATCAGGAAATAGAAGTGAGTCCACAATTTTTTCTCACAACTCGTTAAATTCCCATTTTTACGCAATTTATTTTTTTGTACAGAAAATGCGCATTTGCTAATGTTGTTCCCCAAATTAACTCAATGGCAATTTTGCGATATTATTTCAGAGTTTTTCTTAGAGGCATATTGTAGGTTGACATTTGACCACTCAATAGAGATCAATAGAGCTCTTATCGTTGTTGTACAGCTAGCGATGGTCTGGTATTGATTGAGGCTTTTGTATCTGACTTGTTCCTCTTTCGATTGTAGCAGTTTCGGCTGTGTGTTTAGTTGTAATGACATTGTCATGCCATTTCATAATACAAATACCTCAAGAGTTTTCTTGAGCATACGCTTCCCCTACTTACAGTTTTTTTTTTTCTGTATCTAGCTTCAAATTTCGTTGTCTAGTAGAATATTAGCTTTTTTTTTATTGTTTTATAACTTCCAGCTTTGCTGTAAGTGAGCCTTTCACTATGGTATATTTACATCCTCTGGACTACTTCGTATAGAGGTGACGTAGTCAGTAAATTGATCATCCAATTTCCGTGTTCTTGCACATCGTCGCCAGGGTTATTGTGTGCCCTAGCGATCATCTCCGATCTTCGCACTTCCGCGACTTTCATTAAGTCTTTTACCTTTACCTCATCCCTTATCACTCTGTTTCGGAGGTACCACGGTGCGTCTACGTTTTTCCGCACTAACTTGTTCTGTATTATTGATATTCTGTTCTGAGTTTTTGAGTCTGCAGTTCTTGACCATAGAATTGATTCTAACATTGTGTTTCAGAATGCTTAGTCGGTTTCTTGTGTTTAGACCACTACTTTCCCCTCGCACTGCCCGCAGTCTATTAACCCTTTTCATTGCGCATCCCGCTCCCTCCTTTATGTGCCGTTTATAGGTAAGCTGCCTATCAAAAGTGCATCCCAGGTGGTTGGCTTTTCCTCTGATTTTTGTTCTTGACTGGCCCAATTGTATTGCGTTGAATTTAGGTATTTTTTCCAAAATACACTGCTTTCGTTTGGGATTATTCCGTTTGGGATTATATCTTTGGCAAATACTGCAACTTGAAAACTGCAGCAGTTAATGGTCTTTGCTTGTCATACACTTGTTAGGGAAATCGTACGTGTATAGGTTGTACAGTATGGGGCTTAGTGGCGAGCCTTGTGGGAGCCCTTTCGCTTCTGTTCTCCACCCGGAGAGGATGTTGTAGACTTTAACGCTAAACTATCTTCCTGTCAGAAATGACTGAATTGTGAGCACCAAATCCATTCCTAGTCCGATCAGTTTCCGCTTGTAAATTAGCCTCTCGCGCTACACTCGATCGTATGCCTTTTCTACGTCGAGAAACGCGCATACTACTGCCGGGGGTTGTTTTTTGCTCTTTGCGGAATTTCTTATTACTTCATCCAACTTGCTCCTAAATCTAAATTGATTAGCCGGAATGATTTTTTTATGTTTGTCCAAATTTCCACTTTTTATTTTAATATTCTTTCCATTATTTTTGTCATGCTATTTAAGAGAGAAATTGATATTCTGTTTTTAGGATCAGATGGATCCTTGTCTTCCTGAATGGTGACTACGATTGCTTTCTTCCACCTGTCTGGAATATGGTAATGTGATATTATTGCGTTAAGAATTGTTGTTAGAAAAGTCAATATTCTTTCTGGTAGCAATTGGATAGCTGGGATCCCGTCTTCTCCCGGGGTCTCTCTGGGATTTAGTCTCTTTATTGCGCTGTGCATTTCTACTAGTTGGATGCACTTTTGTACGTTAGGGTGTCGCCTTCTTGTTTGATGGTTTGCCTGGGCCACTGTCACTGGTTTGCCTGGCCATCAGAAAAGACATCGGTGGATTCACGTGGTTCGTAATTCAGATCCTCGTCCGAGTCAAAAAAATACCTCCCAAATGTGAACTATCATCTAAAAAATCTGAATCTAAGAAGCAAATATTGACTCGTGGTTTTCGTAACAAATCTGACATGATTACCTTTGTTTATCGCCAAAGCCAGATCTAAAAATTTACGGATTTGATTACTCATTTACACCACTTTTACTTTTATCTCGCGTCTTTGCTGCACCACTGTTCAACATTAACAACTTTAGCAAATGACTAATTGCAAACGTCGGTTACGCATTCCGATTGAGTCTGAATACGAATAAGCCTGCGCATAAATCGTACCAGCCGCTTAATGGGGCCACTTAACAGTAGAAGAAATAAATATCCGTGTAGGATTTGGTGGTCCAAAGGGACCGCCCGGTTTTTTTTTTTAATAATTTTTTGTATAATCATTTTCTAAAATGATAATTTGATTCGAAATGATAACGTCTGATTTAATGATATTTAGAACAAAAATCATCTCAGAGCGGTTTTTCTTGTTGCTATTATAACCGTCAACGTGCTAAAAATTGGTCAATTATTTAAGCTAGTGGGCCACAATCTTGCTTAAAATTTTATCCGAGCCACATTAGAAAAAATAAATCTGAACTCAGCTTAAAATGTTTTTATTATTTGTTTTAAATTATTTATAATATGCTTCGAGGGTCGGATGTGAAAACTTTGTGTGGGCCGAATTTTCCCGGGTCTGTTTTTAAAATATTAACATATGTTGGATATGTTCGGTATTTCGCACTCTCATCCAATATATGCTTATAAAGTATTTCAATATGTTATCTTGAATGGAGTGTCATTAATTGAAATAATGTGTCATTCAAGTGCATTACTTCTTTATTAAATACGCAAAACTTTACTTACCTTTGCAATAAAAAGAATGAGAAGTACTAGCTAACATGCTTTTGGTATAATGATGAGTGCCATTTATCTCTTTCTCAAAACGTTCTAAAAAAAATAAAAATCTTTTAGTAATGTTATTATGACAAGTTATACAGTTTTATGTACAAGTGTTAAACTGTAAATCTACAACAATTCTTTATAGAGGTAGCAAAGAGAGAGAAAAAGAAATAGTCGATTAATTACAACCAGAACATAATTAGTGACAAAACTTTTTTGGTTGGTGCTTCAATTCATCTGAAAAAATTGTTAAATGCTCTTATGCCAATGCCCCAAACTTCTGAAACTTTTAACCTTGTGAAGCTGTAGATTCTTTTCGTTTTCGTATTGTACGTATGGAAATGTTAACTTCTATCTAAGAAAGAGACACATTTTTAATGATTTTTGCACAACGTACTGTACCATGGTGAAAAATCCTATATCCCATACTAGAACAATTCAGTAAGAGTAAATATCAAATTTTTAATGAAGTTCCAAATACTCATAGACGACGTGTCTGAAGTATCAGTTCAGAGTTTAACCGCATATGACATTCTGCTATGTAAATAGATTGTTGTACATTTGGTGACAGTTTTTCAATTGCATGAATTTTGCGCCTCCCAGCTAGGGTTACCAACATGGTCTTTTTGACCTGGCTTTTCTCTACAAATCATAAAGATATTGGATCCTTATATTTAGTATCTGAAGACTCCGGGCTAAAGAAAAAGAAAAAGTATATACATAAGAAACATATAAAGATAAAGCAAAAATATTTTTTTCATTTCAGTGACCAATGGTTAGGTGGAGTATAAAAACTGGATGCAAAAATAAAATTGTTCTATAGGAAAGTGTAAATTATGCAAAAAGCCGTTTAAATGCATGAAAATTCTCTTCGTCACAACCAACTTGTAATGATTAAAGCAGTAGTCAGTTGCTAACAAATTATTTGGCTTAAGGTAATGCCAGAGGATCCTAAAAAATAATATGCCTGCTTCGATTTAAATCCGATTATAAGGGTCGAACAAGCATTCATCATTGATTTTCTAATTTTCTGTCGACATAAATACAGTAGACCAACGGAATAATCTTTTCCTAAGAAATATTTTTTTTCTGGTAGAGATGATTACAAGCAGGTTAAAAGAGCTATGGAAACAAACAATTTAGCAATATAAAAAGCTATTCAAGCTAGAAATGAAATAAAGGTATTCACTAAAGACTGCGATGATTATAGAGCTACAAGAGCAGTGCTTTAAGAAATGGTAGTAGATCATCACGCTTACCAGTTACCGGAAAAAGAGCTGAAGGTAGTAATCAAAGAAGTCCCGGAGATAGTAGAAGTAAAAGAAATAGACGAAGGTCTGATAGTCAAAGGGCTCAAATGCAACAGCATTACAAGACTTGGGAACAAAACTAAAACGTTTCCGCTTATCCTAGTGAACACCGAAAAATCAGAAGAAGCACGCAAAATCTTTGATATCAAAGAAATGCAACATCTAAAAGTGACAACAGAACCAAAAAGATGGCGCACAACAACCTACCAGTGCTACAGCTGCCAAAGGCACGGGCACGTCCGATTTAGATGCAGCGCACAATTCAGATGATTTAAATACGCCGAAGCACACTCATCTTGGGAATACAAAAAATCAAAACGCGAAACCAAAATATTGTAATTGCGGTGGAGAACTCAAAGCAGCGTACAATGGATGCCCAGAAAACCCCGCTTATATATAAAAAACATACTTTAGGAAGAAAAACAAAAGAAGACAAGAGCATCAGACAGAATTGAAGGCATAATTTATTCAGAAAAAATGCAGGAACCACATAATTGAGAAGGCGAGCTAAAGAAAGTGCTTCTAGAAATACTCCCATGTATTCTCAAATCACTACTAATTAATGGATTATAAGATCTTAAAATTTGGAACCTGGTACGCCATCGGATTAAATTCGGACAGCAAGCAAGGAATAATCGAATTTATAGAAAACACCTAAAGGACGGACCCTATTTTCAAATTTCGGTCTACACCACAACAAGACTACATAGAGAATCCAGACCCAACGGAGGCGATGCATTACTTATAAGAAACAACATATGCGCTACTAAAGAAAATTTTGATACAGCTACTATAGAGGTGGTAGGCATATTTACTGGAGTCATATTTACTGCAGCGTATTCGGCGGCTAAAACAGACATCACAAAAGAACATGGAAGAGTTAATACCAAAAAGAAGTACGATAATAGGCCGCAAATCCTATTATCGCAAAGCACTTCACATGGGGGAGCACAAATAGCAGAATCTCTGTATAAGAACACGGTCCAGGAAATCTTAGAGGAAATAAAACTACTGCTATCAAATCAGTTTGGGTTTCGATCCAAACTAGCAGCAGCGCATCAAACGGCAATGCTCCAAGAGGAAATTTCAAAAGCAAATTCCAAACGATTAAAATCCGTAGGCATATTCCTAGATGTAGAAAAGGCCTACAATACAGTTTGGCACGACGACTTGGTGCACAAACTGTGGAAACTGGATCTTCCAAAAGAAATTATAGCGGTAATAAAATCTTTCCTAAAAGAGAGGAAATTCTGAGTACTAGAAGGCACTAAAACGTCAAGCTCAAAGATTGTAATAGAAGGGCTTCCACAAGCTTCACCTCTATCTCCGATATTATACAACATATTCGTGCAAGGCATCCCAAAACAAAGAAAGAGTAGTATCAACGACATCCCATAATTCGTCCATGACAAATTGTAGGCAGTAATAAGCCATAGGACAGAGCGAGCAACATAGCAGAAAGAATGACAGAAAAAATATGCAATTATTTTGACAAATGGAGACTCAAGGTGAACACAACGAAAAGAGAAGTTGTGCAATTTACGAATGAAATTCCTCAACATAATTTTATATGGATAAGAGGCAACAAACAAAAATTCAGCGCAAAGGCAACGTATCTAGGATGTGTGTGCGACAAGAAACAAAACTGGGTAAAGCACGCAATAAGCAGATCAGCGAAAGCAAAACAAGCAGCAAGAAAAACGTCAAGAGTAATAAACGGTAGAAACAATTTTACAGATAAAAGGAATAACACGATGATGATCGCAATTCTCATTCCAACGTTCATGTACGGCGCCGAACTGTGGTCTAAAGGCTCAACAAAAACAAAGAAAAGAATAACAACAATTCAAAAGAACTTGTACAGGATAACATGGAACAATCCATGGTACGTAAGAAATGACGAGTTAAGAAGAGAACTTAAAGCTAAATGTCTAATGGAGACAGCGGAGGCACGCCGAAAAAAACATGATAGGTTAAAAGCTCACTCAAAAGTACAGATAAACACGAAATTAAATATGTAGCAGAAAGGACAAAACAATACCAACCAACAAATTGGAAAACCAACCAACTAATATGAAATAGAAGCCATACAGGCTGGACTCTTAGCCAGCCTGTAGCGAAGAAGCCCTAACTGGTCGAAAGTAAAGGAAAAGGAAAGTAAACAAAACAAATTTAACTTGTAAGATTTAGTTAGGGTTCAAGTTAGCGCTCTCAATGATCGTTTGCTAGAGATCTTAGCTTATCCCGTACTAGTTTGGTTAATTTTTTTAGTTCAGTTTTGTTTTCTCTGAAGAGCGTGGTCTTGTATTTGCGCTTAGCTTCTAATTAGTTTTCTGCCTTCAGCTGCAAATTTTTGAATTATTCTCGGAGGTATTCTAATTGTAGATTTTTCTATTGTTTCCTGGATAGTAAGCGTTAGAAGATAATTCGGATAAAGTGCTGACGGCAAATTGCTGGCTAATGTCTTTTAATACAGCTATATCAAGTACGTTCAGGCACCCTTGAAATTAAGCTAGTTTATAATTATAAGCAACATTATAATTAAGCTAGTTTTACTCACAGATTTCATTTATATTAATCTTTTGTTTTTCTAGATTTATTGTAATACTTGATAATGCTGTTATAGCGAAACCGGTCGTAGTAAATATAAAAATAAAATAAGTAAGTACAAATCATTTTATTAGTTACTAAAACACCTAATTTTGTATCAAGAAATTCTAATATAATTAATTCTATTTTGTTGTTCTTGTTTTTGTATTATAGTAAAATTCTTTGGATAAATGGTTGTAAATAGAAATATTATTCCAATATTAAATAATATTAATCTAATTTATCTTGTTATGATTTTTTATATAAATAATTTCATGTTTACTCGTATATTATCTGCTTACACTAAAAATACAGTGTATTACCCCCTAAAGGATTAGAGGATGAAGTTCTGTTTGTGAGGCAAACATTATAGCTTTGAGGTTAACGCAGTACCTCACCGCATCGATATGAGTATAAAATGCATTGAACTTTATTCGTGCCTTCCTAAAAACGGTGACAGGAATTATTTTGCAAAATTTGAGTTTTGAAGTTTAAAAAAAAAATGTTGCCGGAAATCTATTATATTATACTTCCGTTTTTATCTCCTGTTCGCAAAATCATTTCCCGTTCTAATGAATGTGCCCTACCATCATGCCTTGCGTTAGTAGATTACGAAAAAGCCTATTGATTCAATAAAAACATCGGCTGTAAGCAGTTCCTTGATAAACCAAGACGTTTCGGCCACATATGTGGAACTAACCAATCCAAAAAGGCGTACGCCAAGGTGACACCTTGTCTATGAAATTGTTTACTGCAACCCATGAGGAAATTGTTAAAACCCTTGTATGGGAGAAAACTGGTATTAACATAAACGTCTCTTACATCAGCCATCTACGGTTTGCTGACTATATTGTGCTTGTTGCTCATAGGGTGACAGAGTTGAGTCAACGTCTCAATGAACTCAGCGAGACAAGTAAAGAAATTGGTCTTAAAATCAACTTATCCAAAACAAATGTTATGTCCGATTCTCATCAGTGAAATATATAGAAGAGCGAAACTTGTTTGGACATCTTTTGTGAAGCACAGCAAGATATTTAACTCTATCTTCATATGAAATCGCAAGTCTGCAACCAATCAGTTTTCCCAGTTTTGACATATGGTTGTAAGAAATGGTCTATAAAGAGTAAAACTTTACAAAAGATTAGCACAACACAAAGAAGCATAGAGAGATATATGCTGGGAATAGTAGAACTAAGGTACACGACGTTTTAGAGAGAATCTACTCGTTAAAGTGACAATGGACAGGGCATATAAGCCGTCGCAACGACGAACGGTGATCAAAGATCATAGGAAACTGGAGTCCGAGAATATCGTTAGACCCAGACGAAGACCTATGGATCGATGGAGTAGGGACCTGTAGACTCGAGACCAGGGATCATCTTTGTTAGAAGTCACTTGGAGAGGCATTCGTCCGTCAGCTAATTTATACAGGCTGATGATGATGACGATGATAATGATGATATATAAATTATTATTAATATTATTAATTTATATATTAATTTATATATTAATATTATTTTGATTTTAATTTTTTTAAACTTAAAATAGTATTATTGTAGTCCATTCTTCTGATGATGTTAATTTAACCGAAACCTAATATTTAATAACTAAGTGGATCAGGCGATTTTTTTAAAATTTAATTACGAACATAATCCATACATTAATGTTTCTTATTAGTTGAAAAAAATCGTACATGATAATTGCAACTTATAATGAAAATAATTATTCTTGATTTAATTACAACTCTTTTCAATAATAATAATTATTTGCTAATTTTAAACCATAATTAAACAATAAACTTTTTAGTTGGAATAGATATATAATTCCCTTAAAATTTCTTGGAACAATATATTGATGAGTATTATAATACCCTATTCAACATATTTCATTGTTTTTGAAAATTTCTAAATTTCATATCTGTATTAACATTTTTAAGTATTTTGGCGATTGTTTCAAGGCTATATGAGACCTGATATCTTATCAGTATTTGTTTGCTGTCTACAATGAATAATTACATACTTTTATTGTAAATGAACAATAATTGAATTATCTGTAAAACCAAAATACACGTATTATATTTTGTAATTTATTTTTTTAATCTTATTGCATGGCACTGCGTTTTTTTTTTTTTGGTAGGCATTTTCCCTTTGGTTGGTAATTATGTTCTCACTTACAATTTCAATGGCTACCAAAGGATCGATGCATTCAAATATTTGGGGGGCATCCTAACGCACGACAACGAAGTTCGTGACGACATCAAAGCAAGAGTAGCTGCCGGGAACCGGTGCTTCTTTAGCTCCCAGAAGCTACTTAAGTCTTCTCTTGTCTCATAAAACCATTACCAAGCCAGTGGTCTTTTACGACTGAGAAAACTGGACTGTCAGGAAACAAGAAGAGAACCTACTGTGCGCCTGGGAGAGGAAAGTTCTTCGCAAGATTTTTGGTGCTGTGCACGAGAACGATGAGTGGCGAGTAAGAACCAATAAAGAACTGGAACTTTCTATAATGCTCCTTCGATCATGTCAGACATCAAGGCAAGACTACGTTGCCTCGGCCACGGCCAGAGAATGGGAGATCAGCGGGTACTAAAAGAAGTTCTTAACTCAAGACTTGGAGGAAGAAGATCCGTGGGTTGCCCTAAACTTAGATGGCTAAATCACGTAAATAAGGATCTTCGCATGCTAGGAATCAGAAACTGGAGACAGCTGGCTACCCTGAAAGACGACTGGCGAAAATCTGTAGTAGACAAGGCCCGGATTGTTAATGGACTGTAGCGCCACTAAAGTAATTTAACATTCTTTATTATATCGAAATAACAAAAGAAACTAAGGTAAAATTACTTAAACATTATCCTTAATCTGCTCCGTCTCAGGAATGATTTGTTAATGCTTTTCTGCTTTTAAAAGTGCCTATTTGAGCACGGATTATGCAGAACGTTAAGAAATGTCATCTACATCAGCAACAGTGGATATGTTGCTACAGAAATGGTTAAAAAGTTTTAAGTATGAAAAAGATATCCGTTGTGAAAAAGGTCAGATTAAAGTTGAGATTTTCGCATTGGAATTTCAGTCCACGAAAATAATGGCCACAGTTTCTAGGGACACCAAAGTTGTAGTTATTATTATTTCGAAACGGAAAAATGAGTACCGACTAATATTATATTGATTTGCTGAGACTTGCTGAGATTTTCTGAGATTTACTGAGACGGTGCCGAACTTAAGCAAAAGTTGCCTGAAGTGTTCACCAGAGCGAAATTGTTTCCAATTTTGTTTCTAAATGTGAAACAATTGGCCGGTGGGAAATGATTTCATGAGAAACTTCCATGTGAAATGAAAGTACATGGGAAACTTTCCGAAGAATTTGATATCTACAATAGTTTCAAACAAGGGGACTCATTATCAGGTACCTTGTTCAACATCGCCTTGGAATCTGTCTTGAAGAAATTACCAACTAACCCCGGAAGCATAATATTTAATAGAACATCTCAGAGTTTTGCCTTCGCTGACGGCATTGCTATATCAGTCACACACATCAAACACTAAACATAAGAACGTGAAAACCTCGAGAATGAAGCAAAGAAAATGGGGCTTCACGTTAACAGGGAGAAGACAAAATATATGGTTAACATTAGGCACTCAATCAAAGGGCGGAACACTGACAAATTCAATGATTACCAAAGGGTCGATGTATTCAAATATTTGAGATGCATCCTACCATCCGATACGAAGTACCTGACGAAATCAAAGCAAGAATAGCGGCCTGGAACCGCTGCTTTTTTAGCTACCACGAGCTACTTAACTCTTCCCATGTCTCTAAACAATTTAAACTTATGGTGTATAAAACCATTATAAAGCACAATGAGTGGCGAATAAGAACCAATAAAAACTAGAAGACCTCAACAATACTTCATCGATCATGTCAGACCTGCCTTGATGTCCGACATGAAGACTACGTTGGCTCGGCCTGTTGCGTATTCTGGCGTTCCAGAATTAGCCAAGAAAAGCAACGTCTTGTTGTAGCATATAATTTTATTTGAA
>WYDF02035523.1:0-12647 GCA_009867245.2 Adranes taylori | reverse complement strand
AATGAGGACTTACGGGCGAGAACAGGAGTCACGGATGTTATCTACCAGGTGGCTAAGCTCAAGTGGAACTGGGCTGACATGTGGCCCGCATGGCAGATGGACGATGGACAAAAAAGCTGCTCGATTGGAGACCAAGAGCTGACAAGAGAAACAGGGGAAGATCTCCCACGCGATGGACGGACAATATCAAAAGAATAACCACAAACTGGATGCAGAGCGCTCAAAATAGAGGACAGTGGGCAGAAATGGGAGAGACCTATACCCAGCAGTGGATGCAGAGGGCTGATTGATGATGATACATTCAAAAATCAAAAATGAATAAAAATAAATCACCTTATCTCACAGTGAGGCACAAATCACATGTTGAAATATGTAAAATGAAATTTTGGAAATTATTTTTTTGTATATTTCATTTTAAAACTTAAGAGGTGGTTGAATTTCACCAACTTTTGGAAATTAACCCTCGAGTAAATCACATTTTTGTTTTCACTTTATCTTTCGCCTTTGTTAATAAGCGGACTAACGCCAACCAACAACGGCTTATATTCTGGTTACCGGGAATGTTGAAGTGAGCATGACTAAACAATTATTCAGCGCAATAGTTTTAAATAAAATTACAAGATTTAAAGCAGAGGTAGTTCATCTTTTCTATTATTTCAAAAACCTTTTGTTTCAAATTACAGGGAAGGGTTGTAAATCTCGTTGTAAGAGTAATAATAAATAAATATATCCATTATATTTTCAATAGGAAAATAGAAATAATAAAATTTTGTACATAAAAAATTCCTAGAAGAATACACAAATTAAAAATGTTTTATTTTAGATATCTTCAACTGAGCGGACTCCGAAAATTTTGGCTCTTTTGGAAACAGAAATTGTACATTTGGAGTTCGGTGTAAAGTTTATTCAAACGTTGGAAGAATAAAAGAATATTTATTCTTCAATTTATGTAACAAGAATAAAGGAATGTTCTTGTTATGTTCTTGTTACATTCTTCAATAAAAGAATGTTCTTATAGAATAAAAGAACATTCAATAACAACAGACCTTTGTTGTCATGAAACGCTCTCATGATTTAGTTTTTTTTAAATTCTTGTTAGTTATGAAATATTTTAATGTGTCCAGAGCTAAAACCTATAGGTTTAAATAGGTTTTCTGATTAGGCAAACATTGACGAATAATACGTACTTAACCTATCGAAACTTTAGCAATAGTAATTTAACTCCCGAATTACTCTTGAAACAAACCCCCAAAATCCCTCTAAATCTGTCTTATCTCGTGAGAGAGTTTACTTCCTGGATGACAACCTTTCGTATACGGAGATCGTTTTTACCTGGACTTTAATCTGGAGAGCCGATTTAGATTCCACTTTAGCCTAAGTCAAGAAATGAGTCAACATAATTTGGACTGTTTGTTGAAAGCTCAAAATCTGAAATATTGAAACAGTTTACCTATTAAACCAATATAAGCGACGTATCAATTACGGAGCAGTATTGTACTCCTTCGCCTCAATCAAAAAAATATTATAAGACGATCACTTGTGGGAGTGCTATTCTTAGGCAATCTATGACACTATTAGATTTAATTGGAGAAGCCTAAAGTGGCAATGAAAACCATCTTATAGATCTGTTCCTCATCTTCCATCTCGAATTGTACAATCTATGCGAAAGCTTTCTCAGGAACTAGCAACAATACGTGGATGTCAATTTTAACGAATAAGTTACTAACAGATTTAGAGGAGGGGGATCATTTAATTGAATCTGACAATTCTGGTCGAAATTTTTATCAAAGTTAGAGGACATGGAAATAGTCGGATCCAGTGTAATCAGTACATTTATTAATGCTTCTTATATTTAATCCAATAACCATGCAGATTTTAAAGATTTGATAGGCTATATCTGTAGAAATATTAAAGCTGGACATTATATGTGGTGAGTAATTTTCAAAAGAATACCGAGAGCTATCAAAATGCAACGAACTTAGAATGTACACACGAAACTGAAAAGTTTTCGTACAAAATTTTATTACCAAAATCGGTTCAGTATATTCAGTGACCGAAACTGAGGCCTTCAGTGTTATATGCTTTCCCTGCAAGTTTCATTTTGCTGACATTTATTAAGATCATGTTATTTGAAATAATACAATTTTTCCCAAAGTTGTATTATTCGGAACCTGAATCATTTGTGGGCAGAAAGTGTAGCCAGAATAAAATCTAGACTCATCATGAAAGCGTTCATCAGTGTTGAAAGTCTAATAGTTTTCTGGATGCGTTGGAATCCTTATAGAGTTTTGCTAACCACAATGTCTGTTACTCGGGTTATGTAATAAGTTAACGCAGTAAGGTTAGAAACAGCAATAAAAAGACATATCTAAACTGTGCCTCACGAGAGTTTAGTAGTCGTATCTTCGGTCACTGTGTCGCAGTAGAGTAGTCGCATACACGCCCTCGAAGACCAATGATTCTCCACAATTCCAATTGCTTATTGTAAGGACGTACAAATAATTCACTTAAAAGTGTAATGCGGACTGTGAACTTCTAAAGATATTGGGTTGCTAGTTTTTATGATCTACAATAATTCTATAGTTGACAATGCTGACACTCATCATGTGTTAATAAGGCACATTTATCGCCATTCTATACCTTTAATATGCGCAAGGAGTAATAAACTCTGCTCGTGCAAAGTTTAGTTCAATTACTAGAAATTATTGAGAAATACTACCATGTTCTCAAATATACATTTACAAAAATAAATATTGTAAATTAAAATACATTTTACCATAAGCATTTTTACGAATAACATTAATTTGCTTGTCAAAAATCATCATTAAACTTTATCTGAAATATTCAAGAACATTAAATCGTTTACAGCACATAAACCTACATTTTATGAGAATATATATTTTATAAAATATGAAAAATATATAACACTTTTTTAAAGTTAGATTGATTTTTACTTTTAGTAATTCATGTTGTTATAAACTAAAGCCATATGTATTATATGATTTTTTATTTATAAAGCAAAAGTTAAATTGTTACTATATAATGTGTTAACTCTCTCGGTCACTTTTGGCACTGTCACTGGCATCAATGGGCTCTTTGAACAATGAGCTGGGAATCAAACACTTTCTAAACTCAAACACTTTGTGGCGTAGACAGCAAAGTTCTATAGACAAAATGCCTGTGCTTCAACGGATGGCTAAGCTCTTGTGCTATCTAATAAGCCTGCACGTTATGTTCTTATAGTCCTGCCATATTTGCATAGGCTGGCGCCGCGTAAAGACCTGTGAACTTAACGACGCATATAGGGCAGGACATCGCCTAGGAGAAAACATCCAGAGTTTTGATGGCAATTAGATTTGAGCAAATAACTAAAGGCAGGTGGACGCATAGGCTGATATCCTGCGTTACAAACTGGCAGATGCAAAGCGAGATAGCCTCTCAGCGGAAAAAGTTGGACTAACGAAACGCAGATACCCAGCCAGACAACTCAAGTAATTAAAGGTGCAAATATTTTAAATAATATCCAAACATATTATTTGGTAACGTTCTAGTAAATGGTTTAAATAAATTGTTCGGTAGAACTGCAAACGGATTCACTGGAAAATAAAGTCTATTCATATAGTAAGGCAAAGAAGTCGGTAATTTTTTACCAAGGTTAAAAATTGAAAAAGAGTTGATAAAACCGTCCGTACATTTTACTAGCAACATTCACAACCCCAGCATCATTAAATTTCTAGTTAGAAGAAAATATATTGTGATGTTCAGGAAGTTTTAACCTTTTTGATCCGATTACTACGTTGATATCAAATCGAACATGATGTCAACGAGCTATTTGGTATTTTTTAATGCCAGAGTCTTGAATGTTTCTACAATATATCAAGAGAAACCACTTGGTATGAAGCTGCAAAAATTGAGACGAAAATTGAGAATGTGATTGGTTGGATCCTTAGTCACATCAACATATGTAAATATTTGATGTAGCAACATACTTTGGAAGTATTTATCCCCTGATAGATGTCTTGCAAAATGTCTTTATATGCCAGAAAGAATCGACATGTCTTTAGATGCTCCCATAAAGCACAGAGAATAATATGTAAGTGTACGATTTGCAAGCTGCTCTGTGCTGTACTCACAAATAAAGTATTTTTTTCTTTGTTATTTAGAATAATGTGTTTATTTCCATTTGCAAAATTCTTGTGTTTATATTCTTCCGGATTTGGTGCTTCATATTTTCTATTCTTCTGTTTCAAACGATTACAATAATTGACTACATTTTGAAACTTTACTCTTTAACCGTTTGTTACTCACCTCGGGTAATTGTGACCCGACAGCGTTTTGATTGCTGATATTCATGTTGACACCGGCACACCGAGAGCATGGTCTTCCATCTAATCTCATTTGTGGTAGTAAACAAGAGTTCAGTGTGCCTTGAATCGTTATGCAGTGTGCTTATCACGGTAAAACCGGCTGTTTGTTGACCCGACGCGAATAGTGGTGAAAAAATGATTCTTTTTATTTGACCGAAGGTGAGTACATACCTTACATAATTATTTATATATCTAAACCGAAGCGAGTTCAGCACAACATGTTGCTTTTCATAATAATTTACTTACATATGCGTTTTTTGCTTTAATTTAAAATTTGAATATAAAATTTTATATATTTTTTCCACTTCTTCCAGAATGAATCATCGAAGAGATTTTTTTTAACCGACAAAGAAATAGTTGCTAAGCTAGAACCGATTACTGCAAAAAATGACCAGAATATTGAAGAGGACAAAGCGGATCTTGTCGATTTAGACCATGAGTCAGAGATTGACGATGAAGATTTGGTGATTGAAAGTGATCATAACACTGATTCATCAATGTCATGCAGTGAAGATGAGGGCGATTTGTGTCAACAATATATAGGTAACAATGGAATATATTTGTCAAAAAATAAACAAATGAAGTGGTCCTGTGTCACATCTCGCGCTTCAAATCGAACGCGGAGAGAAAATATTGTGACTCATTTGCCAGGTTCTCATGGGCAATACAAGCAAACCCCAACCGAATTATCTGTATTTTCATTGTTTTTTACAGATGAAGTATTAGATATACTTGTAAAGTACACTAACTTGTGCATTGAAAAGACACAAGAAAATTAGCGATGCCAAGAAAACTGACGTGGTTGAATTAAAAGCATTTCTTGGACTAGTAATATTGGCAGGTGCATTTAAAGCTGCGCACTTGAATTTGAAAGATTATGGGACAGAGACGCTCCTCCAATATTTTCATTCACAATGACGAGAGAAACGTTCCTTTTTTTAATCCGATGTATACGATTCCATGATAAAAACATAAGGGAAGGACGTTAAGCGCATGACAAATTGGCAGCTATTAGAGAATTGTCAATAACTTTAGAAAAAGTTTTTGAAGATGCATACTCTCCTCACGAATATGTAACAATTGAGCAATTAGTTAGCTTCCATATACATTCTCTAATAAACTTGAAGACATAATTGCACGACTTATTGAATCAATTAGAAGCACTGGCAGGAATTTAACTACCGATAATTGATACACAAGCATCCCTCTACCACACGATCTGCTGAATAAAAATTTGATCCTTGTAGGAACACTCAGGACAAATAGAGCGGAAATTCCTACTAATTTTACCTAATAAAAGCGTGATAAATTCAGTAGGTTATTTGGTTTTACCAAAGACATAACACTAGTTTCATATGTACGTAAAAGTCAAAGGCTGTGATTTTATTATCGACTTAGCATCACGATAAAATAATCGATTAGGCTACTAGAGTTGATATGAAACCAAAAATAATCACTTTTTACAACGAAATCAAGAGTGGTGTCGATAAAAATGATCAACTTCTGTTGGGTAAATTATTCTGTTGCGAGAAGAATTAACACATAGCCACTCTGTCTATTTTATCACTTTATAAATGTTACCGCCAAAAATTCTTATATATATAAATGGAATAACAAGTATAAATAAGAAACAAAATACAGTAGACGGATTTTTCTTAGGACTCTTTCACATCAGCTAATTTGCGAACAAATCGTTAGAAAGTCAATGAATAGTTATCTTACAAGAAACTTAAAGCTAAGGATTCAATTGTATATGAGCTCAGATCAACAGAATATTGTTGTCGAAAATAAAAAGCGAGAGCCATCGAGCACCAGTTTGGTAGAAGAGAAGAAGCGAAAAAGATGTTGCGTTTGTTCAAGCATAACATGTACTCGAAATTCTGTAAAATTTATCACCTGGCTCTATGCAAGACACATTTAGTTATTACTTTTTCAAATTGTTATACACCAACGTAATAAAAACATATATGTAAAACAACGACAATTAATCTTTAAATAGATTTTGCTTATTTTATTTTCTTTTAAAACGTGTTTTAATTTTATGCAAATATTTTTGTTAACATATTTCTTAATAAATAAAAAAATATCTTCTTGTGTATATTTAACAAATTTACCATTGTTGTACTTAAGCTCTACTACTTGCCTTATCGCCTCATAGAATAAAAAAATATGGGGTCATTATGACCCTACGTGAGAACGAAAGTGCGACTAACAAACGGTTAAATTTAAGTTTACTAATTTTTTCCTTATTTATAAATGTAGCTTCAGCCCTCCTGTGAATTCGGAATTTTAGTTTTAAAAAATGTTGAACGAATTGATAATTTTAGAAGTTCCTGTATAAAATGTTTACAACTTTAGAATAAATTAATTTTAAAAGTATATTTGTTAGATATAGAGTTATTTAGTGTAGGCAATTAACATTATATAAAAATATCCATGCATTTGTTAATGTATGTATAAAAATATGTTGATACTTACTTTAAGTAAGAGAATGTTGGAACGGGTGTTCAACGGTCTTTTCTGCATGTGTTGGTGTTTTCTTGAAGTGTCTAATGTAACTAACTGATCAACTAAGCGTATTGTAGTTGAATGTATTTGTGAGATATACACTGTTTATTTTTGTAGTATATATTAAAAAAATTAAATTAGCAATCAACTATAAGTGAATTTCATGGAATTTACGTATACAAGAAACGTTTGTCGTTCCTCCCAATTACAAATACTTGCTTTCTGCAATTTTTCGGATATGATTTTAAGCTGGTATTAGATTATTTATAAAAGCATCTTAACTTTGCAAAATACTAATATCGTATTTTACTAGAAAACAATTATTTTTAGAAAATATGTTTCAGAAGCATTATAAATTTTAAAGCATAAAACAACTTTTAATTGCAAGTTGCAAAATCGCTATAGTTGATAAAATAATGGCAATAGTTAAAATTACAGTAGAATCATAGGATTACAGTGATCAGTGTACTCAGTGACTAAGTGAAAGCCAATAATAGGATTAAAAGTGCTAAAATGGGGGACGATAACCCCCCTCCTCCGATGGAGACTATCATGCTCAGGGCTAAGATAGATATTCTGGAAAATGAACTAGCAACTGCCAGGACACAAATTAAAGAATTCCAAGGGAACAGCAAAAATGTTCGATGTTCCTAAGAAAGGAAATGGCTGATCCAAGCCTATTTGTTATAAGAGAGAGAAAATTCGCAAGTAACGAACTCTTCCCATACAGCGATGATGATACTATGTCCTGGGCCGACTATCAGAATCAGGACACAAATGTAGATAGCTTGCCTGCTAGATAAACCAAAAAAGGCAAAACACGAAGCGTGTAAGATTTAACAGATGATATTATTGTTTAAGCCTCCACAAGTCAGAAAAAAGCCAACCAACAGGTTCAAGAAGCACCAAATAGAAAACCTCCCCCGATAATTCTCAACCAAAGAAAGAACTATATGATAGTTTGGAACGGTATCCTTGCTTATAGCATCGTCATCCCCAAAGCAATTACCTCCAGAGATTCTTCATTAAAGATATTCACAGATACATCAGTGGACTTCAGAAAAGCAATAAGGCTTATGGATTAAATGGAGGTAACATATTACACGTTCCAACTCCCGGAAGATAAAGAACTAAAACTGGTGTGTCGAGGCACCCAAAAAGACATAACGATCCCAGAAATTGAAGAAGATTTGAAAGCAAAAAACATCCAGTACAATTCAATAACCAGACTGGGGAGAAAAAAGAAAAAAATCCCTCTCATCTTAGTTAATGCGGATAAAAATGCTGAAGGCAAAAAACTATTCGACATTAATAAAATTCTCAAGCACAAATCGACTGCAATATTTTCGGTGTCCAAAGCTTGAAATGTGCCAAGAACCATGCAGCATGGGACTGCCCTAAAGATCCAAAAGATCCAGCGATATGCGCAAATTGTTTAGTGAGTTACGTTGCATCTTACAAAGATTGCTCAAGCCACCCAAAATAGATCAAAAATGAAAAGATTGCACAAGCATCAGTCCAAGAAGGAATATCCTAGGCAGAGGAAGCTCGAATGAAGAAAAATCAGATCTCACCAATACAATTAAAAACAACTTAATCCAATTGCTGCAGAAATTTTAACGCAATGTTAAAAATGACAATTAAGTACCTTATCATAAGGATCTGGAATGCAAACGGCCTTGCTTGTAAAACAAACGAGTTAGAAGCATTTTTACACTAGCACGACATTGCAGTAATGATGGTTTCAGAAACGCACCTGAGTCCAGCAAAAAACATTAGTATACCAAATCACCAGATTTGACAGACCAGCCTCTCTCAAAGGAGGTGTAGCCAATATATACTCAAACCATTATCATTTCATTAGGTGCAGCCTTTATGATTTCAACACTCCTACTTTCGAACCGGTAAAAGTACAGACCAGCACCAGTAATAACGCAATAAACTTCATCGCAGCATACGTTCCACCGAGAAAAATTTCCTCACACGAAGAAATTAAGAAAATTCTAGATTTTGGCACAGCGTATCTAGGCGGTGATTTCAGTGCCAAAAATAAAACTTGGGGAGGTCGCTCGAACAACAAACGAGGAAAGAATTTGTTTGAAATTACTCAAAAAGAACAGGCCGTGGTGGCGGGTTCAGAATTTTCAACCTAGTTTTTACACGTTGGAAGAGGAGAAATAATAGATATTTTAATCTGCAAAAACACAAAACACAGCGTGTACTATATAGGAACTTTCTTCCAACCATTTTCCTGTTCTTCACACCATAGAAAATATGAGTCCTAGACCTAGTAAACAACCAAAACCAAAAATCAGCTGAATGAAAATTCAAAGAAAGTTCGAAAACTTCGAATATCCACTTGAAACCATCGAATCTCAGGAGGAACTAGAAAGAGCAGTAGAGTACTTAAATTACGAGATACACAACAGTATGCAGAGCAGTGAAGAGCCAAATAGAAATCTCCCTCTAAGTTCCCCTCTAAGTAGAGGGAAACTAAATTCGGAGGAAAAAAATCTTCTCAAAAAGAAGAACATTCTGCTGAAACACTGATCAAACACCCGACGAGCTCAAGACAAATGAAGGTACTTGGTGGCGCAAGAAAAGGTCAACAGCAATCAAGAAACAAGAATGCTGACATATTTAAAGAATCTTGCGAAAAAGAAAATCTGTGGCATTTAAACAAAGTCCAACGCTGGAAAAAGAGTCACGAGACATCACAAACAGTGGACAACAAATTTATCTACAAAAATAAACAGAAAGAAGATGCCTTGGCAGAATTTCGAACCAAACAATTTATCAAAAATGGAATTCAAAGAGAGTTGGAGACAATATCGACCTACAATAGGCAAGCAATTGTAGAAGCAGTATAAACTTCAACAGAAGATGTGAACAATAAAATTAAGATGCTAAAAACCAATATTGTCTGTGCCAGCGGAATAGACAATATTCTTGTACGTGTGATCAAGCTCCTCCCACTAAAAGCAATCGAAATTGTGAAATCAAAATTAATGCAATCTTCAAAATCGGATATTTTCAGTGCAATGGAGAAGAGCAATAATAATAACAATTCTGAAAAAACGGATAACCCGATGTATCCAGGAAATATGATACCCATCAATTTGATCAGCGCACTCAAAATTGCAGAATCATTTATCAAGGACAGAATAATTCAACTCATAGAAAGGGCTCCGTCCAGCTTGCCAATTTGATTAGCAGCGGTCCAGAAAGTCTTTAATTTGACATATAAAATAGAAGCCAACAAGAAAAGGGGATTCAAGACGTAATGCGCTTTTCTCGATATTGAGAAAGCGTACGACAAGATCTAGAAGGAAGCACTGCTGTACAAAATGATCCAAATGGGAATTCCGGTAGAATTAAACAAAGTCGTTCAAGCCATACTTACAGAGTCAACGTTTCAAGTCAAAGTAGGCAACAAGCTATCAGATGTTCATCCGGGTTAGGAAGGGGTTCCACAAGGCTCAGCCCTAGCGCCAATCCTATTTAGTTTGTTCGTCGGAGACATGCTAAGTCGAAGAAACTCTGAAGTTCTCCAATTCGCCGACGATACGTGCTTAATAACACACGCTGGGAAAGAAATCGATACCAGAGGCAATATAAGATCCAATCTACAACAGATTTCCAATTTTTTTGAAAAGTGGAAATTTCGTATAAGTCCTCAGAAAACCAAAATTATATACTTCGCAAGAAAAAATACCAAAAAAGAGGCATTTACAACTTAAAACCCAAGAAAACTGCAAGGTGTCTGGGCTTAAAAATTGACAAAGACCTGACATTCAAATCTTACATAGTTTCCAGATCGGCACTAGCAAAATCGACATGCAATAAACTATATCCGTTGCTAAAATACGACTTAAAGATCTCGGTGCGCACGAGAATGAAGATTTACAACACTATACATTATTCACAGCTAAGATATGGGGCAGAAATGTGGACCACTGCAAACGAAAAAACATCCCAGCTGACAGAGCAAAAACGTCATGTCATTCTTCGGAAAGCGTCTGCGGCGTCATGATGTATGAGAAATTAACATCAAGAAAAACCTAAATATCAAATCAATCCAAGAAATTGAATGAGAAGCTAGGAATAACAAGATCCAAAGGCTTAGAGATCATCCGTATAAGAATATTAGCCAAATTGGAGAACTAATGGCAGACTAAAGTAAAAACTCAAACCATATTTAAGCAGTCACTGTTGATACCCATTATTGGCAGGGCGACTCAAGAACCTCATCATCAGCCCAGTGGCACGAAGTTGTATTAGAAAAAGAGACTAAAAGAAATACGGAACTGGTAGTAGTATTCTCTAGTTACATGAAGTCTTGACAAGTGACAACATATTCTGAATATTGCAACATGATAATGGGCCTCAGTTTAGTTCTAAATATAGCCTTCTGCAAACGATTGTGAATTTTTTATCAAATAGTGGAAACTATAAGTAAACAGCTGATTAGCTAGAGCTAATTTTTCCCATATTGAGTTGCTTCTAATCATGTTCTTTTGCTGAGGGCTGGATAGCTTAACGATAATGAGCTTGCTCGAAAGCTGAGGAGGAACACGCACATGTGGAATAATTTAATGATTCTGACGATGTAGATTATGAATCTCAGCACATTGCTGAGGACAATTACGACCAGAAGTTGATCTGGATTCTACTAAATAATGCGGAGATAGAATTGGATGATTCGAAGTTCTACATAGGAAATGATGGTGAGACATTGTAGGCGAATAAAACTATACCTGCAATTCAAAAACTTAATTCAAAAAACCATGAAAGAGTCTTGATGGCCCTAAGGAACTAGCTCGCCTATGTAAAACGAGACTAGACAGTTTTTTACAAATAATCAGTGCTTACATGTGCTGAATATTGTGAAATATACAAACATTTTTGTAAAGGTCCTAAGACTATCTCGAAATAAAACTTCAACAACTGAAGTACGAGCAAGGAACTGTAGGGACACAACTAGAGGAGAAATGTTAGTCCTATTTGGAGCTCTATACTTAATAGCAGTAAAAAGAAGAAATCGAGCAGATGTTGCCGAATTTTTTAATAAGAATGAAACAGGGTTGACAATATTATGGGCCAAGCGAAAATTGACAATATTATGGGCACTTTTCGGTTTCTTAATAATATCCATTACATAACACACGTACTAGTTTCAACGTTTAGTTACAACTGTCAAAACACTACAGCCTTGGAGAGTTAACTATTAATAACGAAATATTGATAACATTTCGAGTCGTTGCTCTTTCATCTAATTATTTGATGAAAGAGCAACGCCATGTATTAGATTCTAATACATGGCAAAAAAGCCTTTTAAATAAATATGGTTTGAAAATATATGCACTGTGCGATGCACAAACTATTTATACTTATAATTTGGAAACTTAAATGAAAATTGTTTTGTTCTGTCAACAATGCGTGATACTAACAGAATTAATGAGGGTACGGAAAAACCTGTTCAAATTGTGGCCTAGAACTGGATTATGTGAAGGGAGGAGTTGACACTGTTGATTTTATGTGTTTCAGAATAACAAATTCGAGAATAAAGGTGCTCAATGAATATATTCTTTCGCCTATGTCACATCTCGGGAATTAATTTGTTTAAAAATTTACAAATGAACAACCCACTTGACAATCTATTAGGATTACTTTTTTGAATATCGTTGTATTGGCACCGTAATATCTAATGTATAAAATTGTTGTAGACAGGTGACCAAAAATTGTATAATAAATGAAACTAACTTTTCATTA
>WYDF02035512.1:0-12648 GCA_009867245.2 Adranes taylori | reverse complement strand
TTATTGAAACGCAAACTCTAATATCTCAGTTTAAAGTAAAATGGACTTAGGTCACTTTCAAAATAAACGGCTCATATCTTACATAAATGTTCAGATTGCGATTGAGCTTTTTTGCCTGCGTCAAGACATCAATGAGAAAAGTCATAGTTTCATAGTTAAATAGCCGTAGGTTTCAATTCAGTACTATATACAATCAGAAGTATTTATTGATACCAGTGATAGGTATTTAAGTTGATTGTAGATTATTTGTTTGGTGAATGTTCAGAATGCGATTATTTTGAAGTTCAAAATAATCTAATGTAGTCTAAAACAAATTTATCTTTGGTTAATTTATAATGATTACTTAAGTATAGTAGAATATTTATAATCAGTCAAACATGTGACCAAGACTTGTCGGTATGTGAGTCTGCCGGACTAATGTATTTTCATTTATTTAATAATCATTAACAAAATTTGTTGTCTAAGGATAATATCTTAGACCACCGTTTCTCAACCTTTTTTGGTTGAGAAACGAAATTTATCATCTACGGATAATATCTTAGACCAGCGTTGCTCAATTTTTTTTGCTCCGCGGACTGGTAGGAATTGTCAAAAAATCTCGTGGACCGGCGGTTTTTTTTTTAACAAAAAAATTATATTTTGAATAAGAATTTTTTTTAACGCGTACCAGTAAAGCTTTTCCGTAGTTGAGAATAGCTGATGTAGTAAGATAATTTTATATTCCTCAATAAGCCTCCAAAAAAAGTGGCCAAATTCACCTCCGACTCCAAACTGCACAATTTTAACACCATGTAATTTTCATATAAGAACGGCCAATCCGGTTTTTGTAAACTAATACAATCTTATAAAATGTTCTTAATCTTATAAAAGAATTGTAGTCCCTAAAAACTACTGGTAAATAAAACTATACAAGCTTCAACGGGCTTTTTAAGATATAATTCTACAATATTTAACTTAGATTGTAAGACTTTTCTCACCTGTTTAGGATGAGATAAGTCAAAGTGTGTTAAAAACATTTTTAAAACCTAATGTCCAAATTTGATTATTTTTATTAGTACCCGCCGGAGTTCATAGCTGGCACTTTCTGCCTCCCCCATCTTTTTTTGCTTTAGATCTTTTAGTTCTAGCATCTATGTATCAATACTCTTCCAAGTACTAATACAGGTTTTACCTGGGTCAATGTAAACCCGTATATTTGCACCACCTCTATGCTCCAGCAGGACAGAGCCCATTTTTTAGTGTCCTCGGCGGTAGATGCCAAATGAAAATGCTGTGTCCATACCGTCTGTTTCATTCTTTATAGGTTTGGTATTTCTCCTAAGTGCCAACCAATAATAATGTGGTTTATCTAAAATAGAAGTGTCCATAAGGCAGACATGACCCCCAATGGGTTGTTTTGTCTTTCAGTAGGTTTTTTCTCAATTTTTTCTTCAATTGACGCACTCTTGTCCCCATTCTCCTCTGAACATGCCAAAGGAATTCTAGCTTTTCTGCTAGTAAATCTCCTAAGGAAGTTAAATTGGAAGATTGAAGAGTAAGAAAAAGAAATGTGGACTTGACAATGCCTGCCTGACTATGGAACACGCTCCTATAAAATTGTATTTTTTAACACTCATGCTTCTTTTTCTACTAAAGTACTTGACAAAATTTGCGGATTTTTTTAAATGGTTTTTAACTAAATATGCTACAATCTGATCTACGGATTTTTCAAAAAACGAATTTAAGTGCACACTTTGATAAAAAGTCTCAATTTTGATTATTCAATTAAAAATATAATAAATGATTTCAATGGATTTCACAAGTGCCTAAACCCTCTTAAAATATTATA
Source organism: Adranes taylori (assembly GCA_009867245.2). NCBI lineage: Eukaryota > Metazoa > Arthropoda > Insecta > Coleoptera > Staphylinidae > Adranes > Adranes taylori. The sequence goes on along the minus strand of WYDF02035512.1, from coordinate 10,820 downwards.
TAACCGAAGCGTCAATCAATAAATTGCTGATGCTTATAAAATTTAAAGGACAATGGACGAGTTTTTTACAACAATTTTTGCGAATCACAAATTTTTTAAATAAAAGAAATGATGGAGAAAGTAAGGGGGATGATAGCAACGATGGGTCAGCGATAGAAGAAGGTTGTATGACATGTGTGGATAGTCAATGTATGAATGGTATTATAGGATGAGGGAAGGTATTCATTGTGAGGTAGAGATCGAACAAACGTTACGGGATGTGAAAGTACAGGAGAGGCATTAAAGAATAAGTCGATACAATGGGAAATATGAATGTTTGATGGTTGAAGGTAGTTTACAAGAATATTTGAGATCGAGAAGAAGCATGAAAGGAAAGAGGATGATAGCCATGTTTAGATGTGGTACCGAGGAAAAGGGAAATAAGTATTGGATAAATGATTGGGAAAGAAGTTGTAAAATATGTGGGAAGGAGGAAGAAACGTGGGAGCATTGGATATATGCATGCGAAAAAATGTTGTGGACGGATGAACAAAATATGGTAGCGGGTAATTGGAGGATACACATGGGTCAAGGAGTAAAGAACTTAGAAGTAATGGAGAGAATGATATCGGATTATCATTAATTTCATTAATTAACGCTTGCAATAAGACAATCTCTAATAATTCATTAATTCAATGAGTAATCCGCTGGTATAGTATATAAATTGACTATTCAAATCTAACTCAATTCTTCAAACAAATGTAATATACCAATTAATAAATCAATTTAGTAATAACTAAATACCAAATAATAATTAATATTAATCAATTCATATTATAAAGATTCAGTACGTTTAAAAATAAAATCCAAATTTCGATAACAAGACATGAGAATAATATAATTGTCAAACTAAAGCCGAGCCGCATAGAAAATGATATAGATCCATACGCAAAATTTCCTAATGTGTTTATTCTCAAAGGATAAAAACGCTGTAATATCTTTTGTAGAAAGCTAGTGGCATCCTTTTTCTTATAAATGTATGTGTGTGCATTTTTCACATGTACAGAATATTTGAGTGAGATTTCTGTTACAAATGCTTTTATTATTATTTGTTTAAAGTTTTACGCCTTAACGTATTTCTTTTGCGGAGGCGATTTTATTATTTTTACTGGAAAAAAGCTTAACGAATTTTCGACCTCTCGTTTTCAAAAAAGTCGTTAAGCTTCGCACCTTTTCGGTGCTTTAGACACATTTGATTGGATATTAGTTCAACGCATTTTAGCTGAAGGCGTTTTTAATGTAATGCTTCTAAAATTTTGGTGGAGTAGCACTGTTACTACTACCACTTACACGTTCCACCACTTATGATTTCATCAACAAAATAGAGCAATTTTGATCCTTAACGAAATTTTTGATTGGTTGAAGGCCAACTACTTGAAACTTTTTAGCTGAAACTTACTTCAGGCCACACCTATCTTGTCATCGAGTAACGAAAAGTGCCACTGGCCAGCTTCTTCCCAGGAAATTCCGCATAAAAATGCCGCTCAATCTAGTGAACCTCAGACGTGTTTTTGGTCTTGCACTAGCTGTTGACGAGTGAGCAAATTCGCTAGTTTAAGCCGCCATCAAATGATCAAACTTATTCCTATAAGGCGAGCAATAAAATCGCACCCCGGAATCTGATTTTGTTCTAGTAAGTGGTACCAACAAATTACTTTTTAAAATTTTTAAATCAACTCAAAGCAATAGTAATTCTAAGAGCATCAGTTCATATATAAATAGATAATTCCATTCATAATTTTCTGCTGAATCTTTGGTCTCTTAACATCATCTAATCTTTTATCAATCTTTCATATCCGTTCTTTGTATCTACATCTTCAAAGAGGAAAAGAGGTGGGCGACAGCAGAGAAAGAGGGATGTCAAACGACAGTCACATACCAACAGAGAGGCCACAGATCAAACTCCAGAAAGGCCGATCAAGCGACGTTGTTCTCGCACACCACGGATGTTAACAAACATATCTGCTCCAACTACACCAATAAAGCAGCAAGAAGAGTCTACAATTAACCCCGGTTCACTGCTACCACCTACAGCTCCTGGCAATGTGACATCACCCCTTATACCCGGCAAAGGATGGCTCTATAAAGTCACGCGAGAAGAACATCATTAACCCTTGTTCCGGTATTACTTCGGCGACAGCGAATAAACCCGACATCACCAGAAATTCATTTTCTACCTCTTAAAAGTTCATCGCATTTTCAATAATACATTTCACAGCATTTTCTACATCTTCATCATGTCCACTGGCTGGATCAACTTACAACATCTGCGTTGAACATTCATCCATTTAATTCTACAGACACTCTGGAGAAACCGACGAGAAAGCTAAGAATACAATGGAAGGAGCGGCTAAAGACGGGGAGTTCTAAGGTGTGCACAGAAGGTGTGGGTGAGGAAGAGGATGTACGGAAAAGGGTTTTGTTAGGGGTTGTGAGATAGAGGGAAAATATGGAAAAAAGGTGAGAAGGAAAGGGAAAAAAGAATTGAGAGAAAAATGGAAGAAACGTTACGTGTACACAATGCGGGAATGAATGAGAAGGGATTGAATGGAAGGGAGGAGAACAAATCATGGATGCGAGGATTGAGTAAATTAGTTATATACAGAAGTTTCGGGTGAGGAAATAATAAAGAAAATTTTATGAGAGGTTAACGGAAGAAAACAGATTATTCAGTTAAAATTGTTTTTGTATAATAATTTTTGTGACATATCATTTTTAATGTAATTTGTAAAGAATTTTTATTATTTTTGTATTAATTTTGTTGATTGTAACATGGTAAATTTTAAAATGTTAGGATGTAAAAGAATTATGCCAATAAAGGTTCTTTTTATTATAACAACTAGATGATTTAAACTCCAATTGTGGGGTCGTACAATGATTCTTATTAAAAAGAGGTGCTGGGAGCACTCTGACCGATCTCGTCAAATAGGATGAATACTATTCATGAATTATTGTTCTAAAGACAATGATGAAGAGGTCCTTATACTAATGCTCAAAATAGTTAGTCATCATACTAACCAACGGACATTTTTAATGGTTTTTACAAATTCTGTGGCCACTGAATAATGGCATTGGAAGAATGAGCCAGTTTGTCGAAATTGATTTACACATGTTTTGTATTAGAACTTTAATGTAATGAAATCTGTTCCTTACGGTTATTCTGAAAGAGTTACCATCGCATCTCTGTTTATCTAGTAAACGACGCCTCATAGAAGCTTACCAAAATACGAAGTTTATCTATTATAAAATGAGATTTTGCTTGCATTCATATTTATTTCCTAAAAAAGGCAGTGACGGATACAAGCGGATGGGGCGACAACAGCGATACTCAACCTGAGACCCGTTAAGCTAATATGTGCAGCATGACCTAAAAAAGGTCATCATCCAAAAAATTTGAAGAAAACGAGGGTAGATTGAAACACTTACTTCAGTATCTTTTTTTTGGTACACCAGAAATGTTGCGCCCGTGTAAAATATATATACGTTTAAAAAAAAGTTAAAACTATTTCATCCATTCACCCCTCCCAACGCAACGCGCTGGATCCGCCCTTGAAAAAGGATCCCGATTAAACAGTTTTCGTTGGGCCGCCAAAATACCTCCGATTGACTGCTTTCCTTCGTATAACATCAAGTAAAAATATTAATCCAGCATTAAATCGATTTTATCCATTTTATTATATTTTACTGAATATTGCACTTAATATTGAATGAAACAGAAACGTAGATAAAATCTTTTCCATCCATTTTTAAATTTTTTTTAAATTAACGATAATTAAAAAAGAAAGATTTAGAATCATTGCCGTAAATATTTTTTATGATCAAATCTGCGTTTAAAAATACGAAGTAATTACTACGTCACGGATAGTTTCATGCTTTCAAACATTTTTATGCATGGAGGAAAACAAAATTCCTGATGTGACACTGTTAAATTTAGTTCTGGTATAAAGTCATTAAAATAATGAAGCTTTGCTAGAAATATAACTAAATTATAAAACTAAATGACATTTAATCTGAAATTTTTATAAGAAATTCCTATTGAAGTTGAAGTTACTTTGTCCCGAAATAAGATTTTTTCTTATCTATATAAAATGTCCATGTTTTTAAATATTTATTTTACATAAATGAAAGCACAAATTTCATAATAATCATATTTAATATAGAGTGGAAATTAAAGTATTCCATTTCTTTTTGTATTGGAATCCCATATGGAACGAACAATAATTGTTACCACCATCAACTCTGATAGTTCGAACCATGCACTCACTGCTGATAAGATAAAATATTGTTATTCAGATTAGTATTACGTAATTCAGCATAAGCATTTCTAACGGCCTTATTTAATTTTGTTTCATCATCAATGTGTTCCAGTAATTTGGAGGGCTAAATTTGAAACGAAATATCAGAATTCCAACTGCAAAAATGTTTTCGAAATTTTTATTGTGTAAGATGTTATTAACCACAATAATTTGTTTATTTCGGTATCCGGATTTCGAAGTACAAACATTTCCTTATTGAAGCTTATAAAACTAAAAAGGTACATACCAAATGTGAAAATTATAGGAATCAGGAAACCAACTCCTACAACAGCCACTCAAAGGAAACTCATTTGAAAAAAAATTGAATTTTTTTAATGACACCACTGAAAACCATATTGTCGATAAAAGAATTCCAATAACTTTAAGATAAAAATAAAAACAAGCAAAATTTGTAATAAAACTTCCCATGATGAACTTTTCGAAGGAACAGTTTAAAATTAAAAAAGTTATTCAAAATTTTATGGAATGAAACCGAAAGTTAAAATTAAATTTATGTAATGTTATAACACTATATTTTCTTTTTTAATATATTAGAATTCACTTTATTTGATTTTCAACGAGTACCACTGCTTGTTTTTATTTTTATCTTAAAGTTATTGGAATTCTTTTATGGACAATATGGTTTTCATTGTGTCATTAATAAAAATTTCTAACTTCAAAAAATTTTATGAGTTTTCTTTGAGTGGCTGTTGTAGGAATCTCGTTTCCTGATTCCTACAATTTTCACATTTTATATGTAACTTTTTAGTTGTATAAAGTTGAATAAGGAAGTCTTTGCACATTCGGATACCGAAATCAACAAATTATTGTCCTTAATAACAACTTACACAATAAATGTTTCAAAATATTTTTAGAGTTGGAAGCTGAAGTTTCATTTTAATTTTTTTTTAATAGATGCTTACTTGGTTTTACTGTTGCTTCATCTTCCTTCTCCATTCTTTATTTCCCTTAATTACCTTCCTGTCCCACCTACAATCCCCAATTCTCAACCGCGTCTCTGTTTGGCGTTTTCCATTCTATTCCTTTACATTCTTTCGTCCAATGCTCCAAACTTTCCTCTTCATCATAACAAGTTCTACATATTCTCTTGCTCGCTTCTATCCAGTACAGATTCCCACTCTCTTTTGCTTCTACATCTAAACCTCGCGAACATTCCGTTATCCTCTATTCTGCATCTAGACCTTAAGTACTTAAGCATACCTCCCTCTGCTCTTACCCATGTCTTTTCATTATAACTGCTTTTCCGTATTTTTTCATCTCTCACTTGCTTTTCCACATCTTTCAGTCACTCTCCTACGTCATTTATTATGCATCTTCCATTCTTTGTCATATCATACTATCTATTCAAAGATCATTCTAACCTTTCATATGCTTTTTTTCTCCTTATAAACCAGTATTTCTATATATATCATTTCTCACCTTATTCAGTCCTGTCCAATATTCACTCTTCACCAATCTATCACTCTTATCGTGAACACTTTTATCTCAAACTTTACAATTTTTTTGAACCCAGCTACCCATCGTTTATACCTATCGACCCCATCAATTCAATCTCACATGGCGTAGATCTCTCAACTCCTATTCTTCTTTTCAGATATGCTACCTGCACTCTTCTTAACTCCTCTCTTTTCCACACTGCGCACACTTCAGTCAATACATCATTATACTTCCAACAGATGCGTCCAGAATATTAGTCCTCATTTTTACTGATTCCCCAAACTTTCCTTCCCATGCACACCTCATTCTTTCCATAGCCACCGTACGTTTTTTCGCCTCCATCATTACATGCTATATGCATGTTCCATTTTAGACCAGCATGTATCTTAAATATTTATATAGTTTTATCCTTTCTATTTTGTCTCCATTTACTTCAATGTTATCTTTTTTACTATCACGTTCTCCATTCTTACACACCGTCACTTTTGTCTTTTCTACATTCATTTCTAACCCTTTTCTATTCATGTACCTTTCACTCCTTCTCGCTACATATCCATCATTTGTTCCCGATTATTGCGGCCATACATACTATATCGTCCGCGTAACTTAGAGACCAATATATGGTCTCTAAGTGACCTAGAATTACTCTTCCCGATTGTTGTTTTGGGAAAAGAAAGACATTCCAGAAGATTGAAACACAGCAGTGAAATGTCCCATCTACAAAAAGAATGGCAAGATGATTTGCAGTAACTATGGTGGGATTTCTCATTTGAACGTTGCATACAAGATCTGTTCGAAGGTACTGGCAAGGAGGCTTGAGAGATATCGGAGAAGGAATTAAGCAAATACGAGTGTGCGTTTCGGCGCAGCAGGTCAACCTTGGACCACATCCTGTCATTACGGCTCATTCTGGAAATGTGCTACGAGGAGATCCAAGCTGCAAGCTGCGATATTGGAAGAGATGAGAGTGCCAAAGAAGCTCATTAGTCTGGTGTGTATAACATTACGTCGCACTAGGGTCAGGGTCAAGATCCAGGGGCAGTTAAGAAGTGAATTTGAGGTGCGAAGAAGGCTGCGACAAGGAGATGCACTTCCGACAACCCTCTTCAATCGCTGACTGGAGCATGTCAGGGGGGGTATCCCGCTTAACCCACGAGGAACTATCTACAAGAGATCCGTTCAATGCATGGCCTTCGCAGATGATGTTGTTCTGCTTGGCAGAAACTCAAGAGCATTGACAGAGGCGCTGCAACATATGAGTAAAGGCGAGAGACGCTTAGGGCTTAGAATTAACAACGAAGAGACAAAATTCATGGTACTTAGTGGCTCTGGTGACAGAACAACGCGATCAGTACAGAGATAAAAGCACGAATTGTCTCAGGGAACAGATGCTTCTAATCTTTTAATAAGCTACTGAAATCCTCAACCCTCTCTAGAAAGCTCAAGCCCATCGTGTACCGCATCATAATTCGACCAGTGGTATTCTATGGATGTGCAACTTGGACGCTTACTGAACGTGACAAGAATCTGTTCCGGGTGTGGGAAAGAAAGTTGCTGCGAAAGATCCGCTTGTGAAGATGCCAAGTGGCGCATTCGAACCAACTGAGAAGTATTGCAGCTCTACGGTTATATTGACCTAGTTGCTGAGGTGAAGAAGAGACGGCTGTGGTACCTGGGACATGTTATAAGAATGGAGGGAGATAGAACCCTCAAGAAGACTCTCGACCAACAACCGAAGAGCAGAAAAAAGCCAGACAGGCCAAGAAAGAGCTGGATTGATGATGTCCGAAAGGATTTGCAGGCGCTGGGGATTAGGAGTTGGAAGAGATTCGCTGCAAGTAAGGAAGAATGGACGGCTGCTGTAGGAGAGGCCAGTGTCCTAAATGGACTGTCGCGCCAAGAGTGAGTGAGTGATTATTGTTTTTTAACACTTCTTAAAAATCATGTATATTAAATAAATATGCACTCATTGGACAACCTTGCTTTACACCGCTAGTGGCATCAAAGCGTTCTAATACATTTTCTTCTACTCTCGCTCTTACTTTTGTTCCCTCATACATTCCTTTTATCATTTTCTCTGATATACCAACATTCTCCATCTATAATAATAGTAGGTAACAATATAACAATTTTTGATTATCATTTTTCTGTATACTTCTCTACTCACATTTGGAATAGCTTTAGTTTCCATTTTTTTCGGTAGGAGGATTTCTCCTAGCAGGTTCCTTAAAGACAAGAGATCAAATACTTAGATAGTAAATATTTAATGTTTTACTGATATATAACCATTTTTCGTCCAAAAAGTTTGATCATCGATATTGTTGGATAGAGGTGTCTCATCAGATAGACTTTCTAGATTAAGCAGTGATAGCCAATATTTTAATCGTGTTGTTTTGTTGGCATCCATTAAATTTAAATATGGTTTTAGGTACAACATTGTAATGAGGCCTTATTGTGAACTGTAGTTTTAGTAATGCCGATATGTGCTGCAAGGCATCGAATACAACGCGGATTTTTAACTGGAATTGCTTCTGTTGGTTCTATATTGAGCAATTTTAGCTTTTGGCCAACCCGACCGTCTGTGAGAAAGGATACATCAGCTACATCCGTCGCTTAATAATTACTTTCCCTGATGCCGTAGCCTACTGACAGTTTTCTCCGTTACTTTAAATTTATTGCAACCATTTTGATCGAGTCATGACTTAACTCATTGTTGCAGCTGTGGAGAACTTGGTGCATGTCTGATGTCAATTGGGTTTCTTTAGAGTATTTGAAATTTCGGTTAAAAACCACTGTTTACACTGTAACACTTTTATTATATCAATAGGGTGGCAAAAACAAAAACAGGTGCAATTGTAATCTCCATCAATTAACCAACCTTCAATTTTCTCCGAGAGCAAACAACAGATGATAACTTAAGGGACCTTTGAATGAGAGTGATTTTATGCTGGTTTTCTAGTATAGATATATTTCGAAGAGCAGCAGGGCATCGGCAGTACGTCCAACTTTGCTAAGTACAGGCGGATGGAGGGTTTGATCTTTTATAGTTCATTCAGAATGCGTTCGATGTTAGACTAACTGTTAGACTTTAAATGTTGCTTTCTTCCCGAAGTCACGTTTTGAAAGGTGGCACCAATAAAACTAATCCATACCCCAAAACCAAAGTTCTTAAATCTAATTGCTTAATTATTTTGTCCAATGCTTTTCTTCATTTTTGCAAATGGGACACTTATTTTTGGACAGAGAGATTATTCTAAATTATTTAATCAAAAGTTGATACATGAAAAATTAATACGTGATCAAATATTGGACATATAATTGTTACATTATAGGAAAAACAATTGTAATATGAAATAACATTTAGAGAAGTAACCATGCCACGTAACATTTTGACAATGAATTTCAAGGTAGAAATAACTTAAAATTAAACAGAATGAACAAAAGAAATATAATAAATGTTACTCTAAAATTATGTAATGTTGAAAATTGAATCAACATAAAGAATAAAGATAAGTATTAATTAAAACGATTATGTGCTAGAATGAAAATATTTACATATATCATTTACGTATAAAACATAATTCGAAAACCATGTGTTACATGAACATATACAGGTGGACTTTCAAAATATATTTATCGACACTTCTCAACCGATTTTTAGAAAATCTAAGTCCAGTGCAACATCGCTTAAAGCTAGATCTACACTATGGACCCGCCTTGCCCAGCAACATTTGACAAACATCGCATCCCACTTGGCCACGGCCTCTTGGAATGCAGGCTGCGGAATCACAGGTTGTCCACACACTGGACAAAGCTGGCCAAGTAATTCATTGGCAAATATTTGGAATCTGGATACGCCGAAATCAGGTTATTATATTTTAATGGTAAAAACGTTGTTTATTTATTTTCCTGTTACTTAATGTAAGAATATTAATGATTATGCTAAATAATCATGGAAGAAGCTGATTCTTATTACCATCCTAATAATATCATAATGATAATGATGTGGCTTTAATTACAGCAGCATCCACAATCATAAATGCTACATCTTATTATTTGCTTAAAAAAGTTCTTTTTCTTTCACTTGTTCGTTTTCTTCTTTGAAACTTTATAAAAAAATTAAAAATTCACGGGAAAACAAAACAAAATAAATGTTAAAATTATCACAGTATACTTGTGTAACCTCTCTTCCAGGCTGGCCAGCGTCTTTGTACAAATGGCCAGTGTGTAGCCATTTGCACAAAGACACTTGCCAAATGTAGCAGCTCCTTTAATTTGACCTGGAAGCTGGTCAATATTTGTCGGCCACCTCGACATATATCCAAGTATCAGCCAGTACCAAATATTTGGTGATACTTGTCAATGGTGCAGCGGTCACACCACTTCGTAATGATCGACCAGAGCCAGTACTTGGTCAGCCTGGGCCATAGTATAGCCCTAGCTTAACGAGCAATTCTTATAACCAGCAAACAAACTGTGAAAATATGACTCGCTTAACTGGCGTGTGAGTTTCAAGTGATTGAAGAAACTGATCACATTCTCAGATAGTTTTGGACAGCGTTGCATGTCTGAGGATGATTGAAAAGGTATATGAAGGGTTTACCAATAGAACGCTCACTTTTGCTTGGAAGAAGCTTTCGCCGCCAGAGAGCGTTGTGAAATGTTCAAACGTGACTTTGAGACCTGTAGAGCTTGTAGTCAACGAGAGTGTGCCTTTCGCCAAGATGATAGGACTGGAGGTGGATAACAATGATTCGATGAGATAGTGGAAGAGCACAGCCAAGAAATGACCACGTAACGGAGTCGCATTGTGTTTTACAACAAGAGGAACGTTTGTCGGATGAGAAGGCAACAATAAAGCAGCAATCTTCTGTCATAATAAGAGAAATGCTAAAAGTTTGGTTGCCCAAGAGATACAAATTCCAATTAAAGGACCAGCATTAAATTAGTGTATACATATCGAAAGTTACAGAGTAAAGTATAAAAGGTATAGAGAAAAGTACAGTTAACTAAATTAAATTAATCATA
>WYDF02035511.1:0-25990 GCA_009867245.2 Adranes taylori | reverse complement strand
ACCGGATATAAGGCATGTGCCCTCACCATGAGGGCACATGCCTTATAGCAGATGGCACTAAACTATTTTCATTGAAATAAAGATCTTGGAACTCTTCCTGACGATTGCGAAAGAAACATATTTAAGTGCCAGCGTGGAGAAGCTGCCAGTCTTTCATCCTAGAACCAAATAGTTCAGCTTCTTTCTTGGAAAGGCTTAATCTCGAACAATGTGGTTAGCATTCGCTTTGAGTTATCAGATGAGTCTCACGGGAAGCATATTGAGTAATAAATTGATCACGATTAGTAATGGCATCAGACAGGGAGACTCTCTTAGTCCCTTTCTGTTTAACCTTATAATGAACCGGATAATAAGGGAGTCTTTCATCCTAGAACCAAAGAGTTCAGCTTCTTTCTTTTTCAGCTTCTATTACCTGTACCGCAGCCGTTAGCATATCTAAGAGTATATGATCTGTTAGCACATCTGTTAGTATTCGGATGGTATTGTTGGAGTTTATTTCATTAATTACTGGAATGATCTGCACTGGACAATTGTTCTCTCTTAATATACTTAGTATATCTATCTTCCACACTAGGACGAATGTTACACTTTTTCAAAAAAAAAACTCTTAATAGTAATAAACCGTAGTATAGGATGCCAAAAATGCTCTTTTAAAGGTTCAAGCTTTATATAGGTAACGGCATTGGTGCCTGAAAGTGTTTACTTTCCTCAGAAAATGTGCTTACAGTTACCCATTTTGGACAGAATTAGTCAACTGCCCCAATTGTGTAAAACATGGTCATCGAAAAAATTAAAACCACAAATTACATATATTGAGTTTCGTGCTTCCAATCTTTCTGTTCAAAAGTTAAATCACAGAGAAAAACTTATACAAGATTGTTATTACCTAATGAAATAACTTTATACAAATTCTTTTAAATCAAATGGCAGATGTCAAAATAAATAAAATATTGCAATACAGATTTGAACCAGCTTTCCAATGAGGTATCACTCGAGTAGAATTTACATTTACAATAATATTCAAAATGACGCTATTGGGCTATTTAAGATGGCACCCCTGCGCTATTTATAATAAAGCATAAAATCCATCATTACTAGTTAACAACTAAAATAATATTTTTCGTAATCGCATTCCAAACATTTATATATGGCTTGTATTTTAATGTATTTCAAATGTTTGCGCTTCTAAACACTATTTTCTGTTGAATGTTAAGTGAAGGAGAAAAGCTAAACGAGTTTGTTACTACCCAAGTAACAAGATTTTGCATTTTCTTTTAAATCAAATGACAGGTGTCAAAATAAATAAAAATTTTCGAATAGAGATTTCAACCAGCTTTCAAATGAGGTATCACTCGGGTAGAGTTTGCATTTAAAAATAATATTCAAAATGGCACTACTGCGCCATTAAAGATTAAAAGTGGCGTCCCCGCGCCAGAGTAATGTTTAGATTTAAAAATCATTATCAAAATGACGCCATTAAAATGGCATTGTACCATTAAAAATGGCGCGGTTGCGCCATATTTAATGGCACATTATCAATATTTAATAACTAAAATATTGTGTTCATCCATTATTTTACGTATTTTGAGTTTGGTTCTTTTATCTCTTTCCAATCAGAAGTAGAATGAGGGAATATGATCAAAACCAGTTTGTTGCTACTAGTTTAGGAGAAATCTAAACCAGTTTGTTGCTACCCAAATAATAAGTTTTTGAAACTTCTTTGAATCAAGTGGTAGGTGTCAAAATATATAGAATTTTTGAATACAACTTTCCAAATAATATTCAATAAAGCTAATGCGCCATTCATAATGGCGCAGAAGGGCCTATCATTACTATTTAAATAGTTTTTATAAATTGTTTTACATATATTGAGCTTCGTACTTCCATCTCTTCATGTTCAAAATAGGGGAGAAAAACCTAAAAGAGTTTGTTACTATTCACGTTATAAAGTTGTGTACCTTCTTCTAAATCAAATGGCAGGTGTCAAAATAAATAAAAATTTTGAATACAGATTTCAAATAGCTTTCAAACGAGGTATCACTCGGGTAAAGTTTGCATTTAAACATAATATTCAAAATGGCACTACTGCGCCATTAAAGATTAAAAATGGCGTCCCCGCGCCATTTGTAATGGCGCATACCGGCCATCACTATTATTTAATAACAAAAATATTGTATTTTGTTTTACATATGTTGAGTTTCGTGCTTTCATTTCTATCTGTTCAAAAGTTAACTGGGACAGAAAAAAGTAAACGAGTTTGTTTCTACCCAAATAATAGTTTGTGCAATTTCTTTTAAATCAAATAGAAGATGTGTAAATAAACAGAATTTTTGAATGCAGCATTCAATAGGGGTATAGTCCGAGTAGTATTTACATTTAAAAATCATTTTCACAATGGCGCAGTTGCTCCATTAAATATGGCGCTACCGCACCATTTAATAGCTAAAATATTGTTTTCATCCATTGTTTTACGAATGTTGAGTTTCGAAAAAGAAAAGTAAATGACTGGAGATTGGTCACAAAAACCTAAACGAGTTTGTTACTACTTACATTAAAGATGGCACTGTTTTACTATTTGTATTGGCGCAGAAAGGCCATCTATTTAATAATTAAAATAATGTTTTTATAAATCATTTAACATATGTTGAGATTCATGCTTCTATCTCTTTCTATTTAAATTACGTGGAGGAGAAACAAGTTTGTTACTACCCAATTAATAAGTTTGCGCGATTTCTTTTACATAAAAATGGCAGGTATCAAAATAAATAGAATTTTTAATACAAACTTTAAACGACTTTCAAACGAAGGTATCACGCGAGTAGGGATCACATCTACAAATAATATTCAAAATAGGGCTACTGTGCTATTAGAAATGGCCTAAACGGAGAAAAACCTAAACGAGTTTGTTACTACCCAAATAATAAGTTTGTGCAATTTCTGTTAAATTAAATGGCTGGATTCAAAATAAATAAAAATTTTGAATACAGATTTGAACTAGCTTCCAAACGAGTTATTACTCGAGTAAAGTTTACATTTACAAATAATATTTAAACCGTCACTACTGCGCCATGTAATATGGCGCCGTAATGGCTCTGAAAAACCATCATTACTATTTAATAACTAAAATAATGTATTCATAAATTGGTTTACATATGTTGAGTTTAGTGCCTCCATCTCTATCTGTTTAAAAGTTACGTGGAGGAGAAAAACTTAAACGAGTTTGTTAGGACCTAAATAATAAGTTTGTGCAATTTGTTTTAAATCAAATGGCAGGTATCAAAATAAATAAAATTTTTGAATACAGATTTGAAATAGCTTTCAGACGAGATATCACTCGAGTACAGTTTATATTGATAAATAATATTCAAAATGGCGCTACCGCGCCATTAAAGATGGCACCCCTGGACCATTTGTAACAGCGCAGAAAAGCCATCATTTCTATTTAATAACTAAAATATTGTTTTACATATATTGAGTTTAGTGCTTCTATCTTTCTATTCAAAAATTAGATGGGGGAGAAAAACCTAAATTAGTTTGTTATAGTACCCCAACAATAATTCTCTGCAATATCTTTAAAGCAAATGGTAGGTGTCTAAATAAATATAATTTCTGAATACAAATTTGAAGCAACTTTCAAACGAGGTATCGCGCGAGTAGTGTGTATATTTAAAAATCATTTTTAAAGTGACGCCGTTGCGCCATTATATATGGCGCGCCTCAATGGCGCATCGTAACTATTTAATTACTAAAATATTGTCATCCATTGTTTACGTATGTTGAGTTTCGTTCTTCTATCTCCTTCTGATTAAACGTTAATTGAGAGGAGAGGTCAGAAAAATCTAAACAAGTTTGTATTGTTGAATAGATTTGAACCATCTTTCAAACAAGCTATCGCTCGTATAATGTTTACTTACATTTATAAAATTGTTTTATATAATTCAGTTTCGTTGTTTCCGCTCAAAAGTTTTAATCAAGACCAAAGCAATAATCAGGTGTCTAACATCGCACTACTTTCCGTATATAACAAAATCGCAAGAAATTTGTGTAATTTCCTAATATATCAATAAAATAACAAAAACGCATAAAAATGTTCGGATTGGAAAGATTAACAATAGTGAACTGTTTAATTGTTCTGGCGTCGTGCGCGCGACGAATCGGTGAAACGAATGATCTATTAATGGTTGACGTATTTCGGAAAGAATTCCTCGAATTGGAAACGAAACTATGGCACCTAATAGATACGGATGCAAATGAAATTCGAGGCACAGAAGGTCTGCCCGAGGTGGTTGGATTAATCAGAGAGTTTGAGGCATTTGGTAATAAAACGGTAAAGGTAAATATTGTAAAAATATTTTACGTACAAGGAGTTTTTTTTTTATTTTAAAGCTAACGTAAAACGTAAATATTGTATCTCAATTAAATTATAACTAAAGTCCCAAAAAATAAAATCCCGACAAAAATCCCGAAAATTTTTAAAATTAAAATATTAAAATTTTTTTTAATTATTAAAAAAAAATTGGAATAAATTAATTTTGGAATAAATTAGTGTTTTCAGAATTAAAATTTTTTTTGAATAAATTAGTTTTTTTCAAACGAATAATGTTTTCAAAATTGAATTTTTTAAATAAAATTTTCAAAATTTTTATTTTATTTTTTTATTTATGGAATAAATTTTTTATTAGTTCACACACGCTTTGTATGAATACATGTTTTCAAAATTTCTAATTTTTTGTAATTTTTTTTCAAAATTCCAGACATACCAGATTCCATAGATTAACCTTAGTAGAGAAGAATTTTGAAAAAAAATTAGAAATTTTGAAAACATGTATTCGTGCAAAGCGTGTGTGAACAAATAATTTATTCCATAAATAAAAAAATAAAATAAAAATTTTGAATTTTTTTTTTAAATTCAATTTTAAAAACATTATTCGTTTGAAAAAAACTAATTTATTCAAAAAAAATTTTTTTTTTAAATTGAAATTCTGAAAACACTAATTTATTCCAAAATTAATTTATTCCAAACTTTTTTTTAAATAATGAAACATTTTTTTTAATATATTTTAATTTTAAAAATTTTTAAACAAATTTAAAAAAAATTGAAATATTGAAAATATGTATGGGTGGAGGTTGTGATAGATCCCATCCAAACAAGTTGTTTGCATCTCAATATTCGAGATACGAAGTAGGTTTTGAGGCACATTTCGCTTCGTTTGCATCTGCTAGCAAGCGTAGCATATCCATAAATGACAACGTGAAGAAGATTAGAATGCATTAAGCCAAGATCCAGGAGGCGGGCGGGAGGCAGAAGCTGCAGTTCCCTACTACTAACATGATTCATTGCTGCAATGTGTTTTTTCCGTGTTTTCAAGTGCCTTTTCTATTTGAGGATAATGAGAGGCAAGATCAAGTATTATATAGTATTGAGAACGACCTATTTTATCAAGTGTAGAACTTGTGTAATATTATCACAGAATCCATAGTGAATCTGCCCTTATGAGCCTCATAATTTTACTAATTAAGTAATACCAAATTAGTACAACAAATAAATGTCTTTAAAAAGCGGCTAGTTCAAGATGTATAACGCCATTTCATCCATTATTATAAGGGATCATCAGCATCCTCATCAGCATCCTCATCAGCATCCTCTTCATCAGCATCCTCCGTTACACATGCGACTGATGCAGCGCTGACCGTCATTTTGTATTGAATGTAATGGGCCAATCCACATGTAATCGTATGGTCGGTCAACTGCTGAAATCAGTTCGAACGTCGGTCAAGCCCGAACTGACGCGTATCATCAGCTCCGCTTTGGGCCAACAATTGAATAGAGGTTTTCATATAGGACTGATCGTCCGCGTTATTTTAAAAATCATTGTTGCCATTTAATAGCCACAACGATCGCTATGTCTTCGAAAAAGGAGAAAGTTTTCTCTTTAGAAGGAATAGAGGGTAACAAAAGCACCTTTTAAGCCTATACACATATTTAATGGATGCATCCATATCGATCTGGGTTTGCTATTTGTTGTTTTTCTTCGTTGTAAAAATCGTCGAATACACAAACCGACAACAACGCGTTCCACGGATTCATCGTAGCAACTACTTTTACATACTGATTATAAACCATGCGAAAATACAACCTATGTGAAAATACACCAAACCACGTGAAAATATAGGTCTGATCATCAGTCCTGACTGGTTTTGAGCATCAGGAATGATCGGCAGCATCTAATTAGTCGCGTGTGAAACTGCTATTAAGAGGATCTTGATGATCCCTTATAATAATGGGTGAAATGGCGCTATACATTTTGAACTAGCTTTTTTAATACATTTGTTGTAATAATTGGTATCACTTACTAGTAAAAGTAACATTATGAATTGGGTATTTATCTTCTATTCTTAATAGCGCTTTTATCTATTTTGGTGCTCCAGACAGAGTATGAGCTTGCGGACCATGTTGGACGTATAATATTTTGATTTAGAAGATTATTGAGTTGTAGTTTAACTTCTTTCCTTTGAGTTTGAGATAAACTGAAAGTCCTGACAAATACGTTACGTTGTCCAAAAACTTCGAGTTCATGTCACAAGAGATAATAATAATCTGTATGAGTTTGTAAAATGTTAGCTGCAAATTTGAAAAAAAAAACTCCTTTTACAATAATATTGAATCCATTATTATCAAATTCTCTATTGAAAGCAACAAATTTTCAAAGGAATTTCCACATGATCTAACACATGGTCTGGATGGGTTGGAAGGTTCATGGTTATGGGCATTGACCTACGTCCATTTGCGCAACATTTACGCATTGTACGAAGGTTTCCGACGATTCCAAACGCAACAGACGCAACCGGGCCGTATACGATCGCCGGACCAAGCATGGATCGATTTAGCGGAGACTATATTAAATGATGGCAAGGCATCGGTGCCTAACTCGTATGATCGTTTGCATGATGCGATCAAAGATAAGAAACTCTTTAGAGGTATTCTGAAGGTATATAAAATTAATTGATTCAAATATTATCGTACATAAATAAATGATATCAAATAGGAGTCAAGTAATTTGAGTGGAAATATTAATTTTCCGGTCTAATGGCTTTTAATTCTCAACTCTTAGGCTTTCATTCTCCATAAGTCCTTGCGCGAGTTCTTTAACAAAAATAGATACGTGAAAAGTTATAGGAGCAAATATTTTAATAGTTCACGAGATCTGTAAGATGATACTCTTGCAACTTAGCAAATCTGTCCTCAGTGGCGGCTCCAAATTATAATTTTAGAAGGGCCAGGAACTGATCAGACATATAATGTATCTCTGATCATCCCAATAATATTTCTATTCAATGTTTAATTATATGCTGCAGTTTTATTTCAGGTTAACATTCGCCCCTAAATCTACCACTAGAGTATTTTTAAAAAGATATTTAAATGCGCTTACATTAAAGTTGTCGGAACAGAAATGTTATGAAAGACGGCAAACTATTATTGTCTATTCCCAAATCCATTGATTTTTCAAAAAATAAATAAAATTGCAAGTCTGAACGTGGTCTAAACGTGCAAAAGCGTTTAGACCCGTGTGAAGAAGACCCCCACTTTTTAGACAACTTAATCACAGGAGACGAGTCCTGGCTGTTCGAGTACGACCTCGAGGACAAAGTGCCGAGTGGCACACGTCAGCGTTCCCTAGCCCCTAAAAGGCTAGAATGAGCAAATCAAACGTCAAGAGCATGGACATTGTGTTTTTCGACATCAGGGGACTTGTCCACCAGAGTACATACCGCAGGGTACATCCGTGACCGTTTGAGTTCTCATTCTCATACATCCATTCGGCCCGACATCGCAAAGGAGTGGAAACTTCAACATGAGAATGCGCCACCGCACACATCCTTTATTGTGACCAGCTACCTGTATTGACAAGTTCCCCAGCCTCCCTACAGTAATGACGTGGCTCCCCCCAGACTTCATTTTGTTTGCGCACTAGCAAACTCCCATGAAAGGTCAACATTTCGGAACGGTCGACAGTATCAAATAGGCTCACCCCAAGGCTTTAAAAACATTCCAGCGAAGAACTACCGTGACGCCTTCGATGTCTAGAAATCTCGCTGACGACGATGTACCGACGCAGGAGGATAGTACTTTGAATCATCTTAATGATTTGTACCGATCTGATCAACAAAATTTTTTCTCTTTTCGGACATTTTGCAAGTACGGGCCAGTGTAGCTTAATTTCATAAAAACTTTGAAATCACCAATCTTACCTTTCCTAATGTTTATATAACTTATACATGAAAAGCATCGTTTGTTGGTGTAAGTTAGTGTTACTTGGTGTAAGGTCGTGCAAAGTGCTATAAGGTGGTGTAAGGTCGTGCATTGTGGTGTAAGGTCATGCAATGTGGAGTACGATAGTCTAACGTGCGCGGGTTATAGGTTAGGTCCATAGATTTTGCAAATAAAATTGGACGCTATGAAAATTATATGCAAAAATGAGCGGACCTCAAAAGTGGACTTCTAACTGATATAGCGCTTGAAGATTGATCTGTACATATTTATAAGCGCTACTTTTAAACAAAGGCAGATTGCGTTGTGAAATTACGATATGTTTCTAGAAGACACTTTTTGCTTTCATAAATACGTAAAGGCAGATTTGTATATTTCTTTTTCAAAAAAAAAGGCAACAAAATATTTTGCCCTATTCACTTATGACACTTTACACTACTATTGTATACTAGATGATAACCCGTCGTAAAACGACTATCCATTATCTTCATTTTTCCATAACCCAAAGAAGTTGGGTTATTTGACTCCTACCTTTTTTAAGCCATGGGAGTTGGGTTATTTGACCCCGACTAACTTGGGTTATTCGGCTCCTACCGGTGTTTTTTGTAACCCAAAGAAACTTGGCTCAACTTGGGTCAAAAGCGTTCCAGACAGACGGACAGACAACGCTAGACGTTTATATATAAGTATCACAAACGCGTTCCAGACAGACGGACAGGCAAAGCTAGACGTTTATTTATATATACTTGAATTCTTTTAGTAATAGTAAGAAACTATATACGTCTATCTTGAAATTTATGGGTTTTTTGGATTTTATTGGTTCACACAGAGTAAAATAGAAAATTAAGTTATATAATATAATCTAACATAATCAAAAAATTTAAATGCACGCCACTGCTAGTATTGAATGTAAACTAAACGTTACAACAAACTTATGATATAATGATATAATAAGTATCAAAAGCGTTCCAGGCAGACGGACAAAGCTAGACGTTTATATATAAGTATAACTTGTAAAGTATAACATGTAAACACATTTTGCAAGTACCTTAATTTCATACAAGTCTGATAACAGAAAAAGTCTAAAGATTCTAGACCCAGAATGCAGAATGCTTTAAAAACTTTGAAATCCCCAAAATTACCTTTCCTAATGTTTATATAATTTATGCATGAAAAACACCATTTCTTGGTGTAAGTTGGTGGTTATTGTTAATTGGTGTAAGATCGTGTAAGGTGGTGTAATGCGGTGTGAGGTGGTGTAAGATGGTGTACGGTGGTGTAAGGGGATGTAATGCGGTCGGGTTAGGCTTGGTTAGGTTAGACAATAAAGTTGCGGAAAAAGATATAAAAAAATATTTAGAAACATTTGATGTGCTAAGTTTAATAGAAACGTGGATAGAATTAGATAGATGGGAAGAACGAGGAAGAATTGCCGAAGGGGTATAATTGGAAAGTTGATCTATATTTGGATCAGTTAAAGGTAGGAAATGAATTAGATCATTTTCCAGTGTAATCAGAGTAGAATTTAGGTTTTGGAGGGCAAGAAATTATGGAGGAAAGAGATCCAGGGGAAATTAGAGGTAATGGGTATGATTGAAATGAGAAAGAAAAGAGAAGGTTAGTGGAGGCGGTCCTTAAAAGTAGACTTCAAATTTAGTCAGCGCTTCAAAATTGATGTCAAATGATAGTCAAATAATTGCCGCACCGGAAATGATTTCATCTGGTTTTTTTTTTGATTAAATACAAAGAGAGTGGGTAAAAATGGTCTCTAAGGTTCGACTTCCTTGAAATTAATTAGTAATGGAAATCTTGAATCTACCCGAAAATGTTAGCTAAATTTATTTCCAGTGAATAAGCTGATTTCTGAAATATCAATTAAATCTTTCCAGAAACCCCCACAAAAAATATATTTGTATACGCCCCTATATTCTCGTATAGTGATATTAAAATTTATTCTTTATGTTATTAATTAAGAAGCAGTTTAACATAACAAAATTGTTTTAGGAAACCGATGGCGAAATGCAATGTAATAATCAACAGTCTCAACAACAAATGTTGGTCAATTTATACAATACGGTTGCATTAACCGAACTTAAAGGATTCACAATGATGCAATTTTCCTACATGCTATTAAAATTATATAACAAAGGTAAACAAAATCATACATTTAACTAAATATATAAAAGCTAATAAGTTGTAATAGAATGTAGCAAATAAATAGGCGCTTACATAACCTAAAAGCACAAATATATTCCACAGGAAATTTTACGAAAGAGGCAGAATTGTTAAGAGAAAGATACGAAGAACGATCTCGAGCTACACTTCAAAATATGAAAGATGCAATGGGTTTAGCATCGCGTGATTTATGGAGATGTGATCCCAAAAAATTCGTCAAAGGTACATTTCAATATTACGCAAATAGAAGCTGCATTCATACTAACTAATTTTCTTCTACTTTATTATTGAATTTTAATGTTAACTTAATGTAGCCAACTATATCACATACTATATTCCTGTTTAAGATGAAAATTATTTAGAAGTTACGGAACTATTGCAAGGCTACGTACAAAATGAAGTTGATCTAAATCCGGAAGGTACATGTTGGGAAAACTGCGCTGAGTACAGTTACACAAAAAGTCATTCGTGCTATAAGGATTTATATTGTCGTCAGCAACGTCAGTGTAAAGGAAAAATCATTAGTTGTAAATTTATAGATTCAGATTCATCCGTTTGTCCAGCTGTAAGTACACAGAAAGTAGACATTTCATATGAACATGTGCGAATGTTAATTTTAGAGCTCTACTAAAACTTTATTAAAACTTACTGATCTCATAAAACTTAGAAATCTCTTGCAAGTAATAAAACTTTAATTAAGTTCATAATAAAAAACTTCATAAATGAAGCCCTAATAAAACTTTATTAAAACTTCCCAAGCCAAGAAGACTCAGTTATACATGGTGAAACTGAAAGTTATGCATGGTGGCAGTCGAATCCCTTCCAATTAATAAAATTTTAATAAAGCAAGTAATAAAGCTCTAATAAAACTTTATTTACATTTACTGATCTTTTTTTACAAGCAATACAACTTTGATAAAATTCTTAATAAAAACTTTAATAAGAATAAAACTTTAAAAAAGCAAGTAATGAGGCTATAATCAAATGTTCTTAAAAGTAACTGATCTAGTGAAAGTAATACAACTTAAAAAACAAGTAATAAAGCCCTTTTAAAACATAAAACTAATAAATCTTTATTAAAACTTAGTGTAACCTCTAGCAAGCAATACAACTTTGATAAAGTTCCTAATAAAAACTTTAATAAAGCATAAAGCTCCAAATAAAGTAAGAAATAAAGCTCTAACAAAATTTGAATGAAACTCTAATAAAACTTTATCAAAAACCTAAAAGCCTAGAAGACTCAAATGAAACTGAAAGTTATCCATGGTGGCAGTCGTATCTCTTGCAATGAATATTACTTTAATAATTGAATATAACTTTTGAATAAAGCAATTAATAAAGCTCTATTAAAATTTGTTCAGATAAATCAAGAGATCTCTTGCATTTAATAAAATTTTAATAAAGCTTTTTAGTACACCTTGATCTTAGTAAAACTATAATAAAACTTAATTTACACTTACTGATCTGTTGCAAGCAATAAATCTTTGATGAAGATCTTAATAAAAACTGTAATAAAGCTCTAAATAAAACTTTAAAAAAGCAAGTAAAAAGCTAAAATAAGATATGATAGCCTTAATAATAAAATAAGGGTATAATAAAATATTCTTAAAACTTACTAACCTCTTGCAAGTAATAGAACTTTAATAAAGTTCATAATAAAAACTTTAATAAAGCTCTATTAAAACTTTAATAAGGCTCCAATAAAACTTTGTTTACATTTACTGATCTCTTGAAAGCAATATAACTTTAGAAAAGCAAGTAATAAGGCTATAAATAAAACATTGTTAAACTAACTGGTCTCGTGTAAGTGATGAAACTTAAAAAACAAGTAATAAAACTCTAATAAAACTTTATTAAAACTTAGTAAGCCCTTGCAAGTAACAAAACTTTAATAAAGTTCTTAATAAAAACTTTTGTAAAGCTCTTAATAAAGTAAGTAATAAAGCCCTAATAAAACTTTATTAAAACTTACTGTTCTGCAAGCAATACAACTATGACAAAGATCCTAATAAAAAATTTAATAAAGCTTCTAATAAACGAAGAAATAAAACTCCAATAAAACTTTATCAAACCTGAAAGTTATCCATAGTGGCAGTCGTACCTCTTGCAATTAATAAAGCTTTTTAATAAAGCAAGTAATAAAGCAAGTAATAAAGCTCTAATAAAAGTTATTAAAACCTAAAAACCGAGAAGACTCAGAGATCAAATGAAACTGAAGGTTAACTATGGTGGCAGTCGTATTCTTTGCAATTAATAAAGCAAGTAATAAAGCTCTAATATAACTTTATTAAAACTTACTGATCTCTTGCATCCAATACAACTTTGATACAGTTCTTAATAAAACTTCAAAGTAATAAAGCAGTAATAAAATATTTTTAAAACTTAACGATCTCTAGCTCTCGATCTCTTGATCTCTAGGTAATAAAACTTTAATTCAGTTCCTAATAAAAACTTTAATCAAATTACCAATAAAGCTCTTATAAAGCCTTAATAAAACATTACTAGAACTTACTGGTCAATTGCAAGTAATAAAACTATAAAACTGCTTAATAAAAACTGTAATGAAGCTTTAGAAGCAAAAAAGCTCTAATACACTTGAGTAAAACTTTTTGGTCTCTTGAAAGTAATAAAACTATAAGGCAAGTAATAAGCTATAATAAATCTTTAATAAAGCGAACAGTAAAGCACTAATAAAACTTTATTGCAACTTATTAATTTCTTGCAAGTAGTAACACTTTAAAAAATTTCTAAATAAAAACTTTACTGATCTTCTTACACGAAATAAAACTTTAAAACAAGTCATAAAGCTAAAAAATTATTAAAATTTACTTATTTCTTGCAAGTAATAGAACTATAATAGTTCTCAATAAAAACTTTAAGGGAGCCCTTAATAGTACAAGAAGTACATAAGCTTTAATAAAACTTAGTCATCTCTAGCAAATAATACAACTTTAATAAAGTTCTAATAAAATTATTGAAACTTAATGATCTCTTGCAAGCAATAAAACTTTAATAAAGTTCTTAATAAAAACCTTAATAAAGCAAGTAATAAAGCTCTAAGAAAATATTATTAAAATTTGTTGATCTCATGCAAGTAATAGAACTTTAATAAAGTTCTTAATAACATTTTTAAAAAGGTCCTAAAAAGCTTTAATAAAGCAAGAAATCAAGCTCTAATAAAACTTTATTAAAACTTAAAGGCCAAGAAGATTCAGATGAAACTGAAAGTAATCCACGGTGGCAGGTCTGTCGTGTAGATTCAGTAAAATTTTCATTCAAAATATTTTGCAAAAGTAAAAATTTCAATTTGCAGACTGAAGGTAGCGGCAGACGTTACGAGTACATTGCCTACGAAAGTGGAAGAATATTGGGTCGAAAACAAGGCTGTGAAAAGGGACTAGTCAAGGTAGATAGTTGGTGGAGGTGGTTATTCTGGCATTGTTCCTATTGTATGTGTCTATGCGATGAACAAGGTATGCATTCAGATAGGTACATCAGTATGCGATCGGCTGAAGCAAACGTCAGCAAGAATATGTGAGTTATGCAAATTATGACTCAATAAATCAACGATTTATTTTTAAATCTTTTCAGGGTAATAACCGGATTAAAGTTCACTAAACTGAATCGTATAATTCATTTACAAGTACAAGAAGGCCAATTAATTGGACGTGGCAATATAGATCCATTAACCGTGCGATGGGTTCCAGTTGAAAATTTCAAAATTACTGATCGGAATATTTTCAACGCACAGGATTATCATACGCTCACTTGGGAGAAACGTGCCATTGATTTAGATGATCTTGAAGCGGACGAAGGACTTCTTGTTGTTGGTAATTTAAAAACTTTAGTCACTTTTTACTATTTGCACCATGTAAATTCAAAAAACCTCATTCAACTTCCAATCCAATTAAACTTTGTTAATTGTTACACATCTTCCAAAATTTTTCGTTCATTGAAAACAATTCTCAATAATTTTTTCATTGATTCAAAATTACAACCAACGATTTTAAGTAGCTCGAAAATATTCCAAGGTGTTCAACCCAAGAATTTAAAGTTTTTCTTTCAAAGAACATAAAGCTCAAGGATTTTAAGTTTCTTGAAAATATCCCGACGTTTTCAATCATTGAAC
This sequence comes from Adranes taylori, assembly GCA_009867245.2. Taxonomy (NCBI): domain Eukaryota; kingdom Metazoa; phylum Arthropoda; class Insecta; order Coleoptera; family Staphylinidae; genus Adranes; species Adranes taylori. The sequence goes on along the minus strand of WYDF02035511.1, from coordinate 11,417 downwards.
ATACTTCTCAATGATTTAAAGTTTTCCTTTCAAAAAACATAAACCCCAACAATTTTAAGTTTCTTGAAAATATTCCGAGGTTTTCCATCATGGAACATACCTCGCAAAGATTTATAATTTAAAATAACTCCCAAGAATTTAAAGTTTTTCTTTCAAAGGACATAAACATCAACGATCGATTTTACATTTCTTAAAAAGAAGCTGAGGTTTTCAATCACTGGATGTACCTCCCAATGATTTAAAGTTTTAAAAATAGCTCCATAAGTTTCTTGAAAATATTCCGAGTTCTCCGATCATTGAATATACCGCCTAATGATTTAAAGTTTTGAAATGAACTCCCAAAGATTTAACCCAAGGGATTTTAGTATCGGAAAAATATTCCGAGCTTTCCGATCATTGAATAAACCTCCTAAAGATTTAAACTTTTGAATTTAATTTTCAGGAATTTAAAATTTTTCTTTCAAAGAAAATAATCCCCAAAGATTTTAAGTTTCTTGAAAATATCCCAAGGGTTGAATTATTAAAAATACCGCTAATGATTTAAAGATTTGAAAATAACTCCCAACAATTTAAAGTTTTTCTTCCAAAGAAAATAATCCCCAACGGCTTTAAGTTTCTAGAAAATATTTCGAGCTTTCCGATCAATTGAATAAACCCTAGTGATTTAAAGTTTGGAAAATAGCTACCAAGAAATAGTTACCAAGTTTTTCTTCCCCATCTAGATGCTTAAATCGGTTAGTACTTCTGTTAGTCAATCTGGAGCAAACTGGCGCCATTTTACAACAAAACTTAATCTTATTTTGATGTTTAAAAGACACGTTTCATCTAAACACTTTAATTTAGAAAACTTAATTGAAAGATTTTAATTTTAAGAATTCTATGAATAATAAGTTCTTGCTCCACACATTTTCCTATGTTTAGAAGATAAACCCCAACAATTTGAAGTTTCTTGAAAATATCCCGAGGTTTAGAATTATTGAACACACCTCCCAATGATTTACTGTTTTGAAAATACCTCTCAAGGATTGACAATTTTTCTTTCAAGGAAAATAGCCGCCAACGCTTTTAAGCTTCTTGAAAATACCCCGAGGTTTTGAATCATTGAACATACCATCCAGTGATTTCAAAGTTTTTCAAATCAATCCAAAGGATTTAAGGTTTTTCTTTCAAAGAAAATAACCCCAACGATTTTACGTTACCTAAAAGTATTCCGATGTTTCCGATCATTGAATAAACCATTTAATGATTCATTTGAAAATAACTCCAAAGGATTTAAAATACGCTTTATGGATCCAAAATAAATTATTCTCCATCATTAATTTGAACAATAGGATTTATTTTTTTATTCTTTCGAAGAAAATAGCCCCCAACGATTTTAAGTATATCCCGAGGTTTTGAATCATTGAACATACCTCACAATTATTTAAAATTTTGCGAATAAATCCAAAGGATTTAAAGTTTTTCTTTCAAAGAAAGAAATCCCCGACGATTTTAAGTTTCTGGAAAATATACCGAGCATTGAATAAACCTCCTAATGATTTAAAGTTTTGAAATGAACTCCCAAAGATTTAACCCAAGGGATTTTAGTATCGGAAAAATATTCCGAGCTTTCCGATCATTGAATAAACCTCCTAAAGATTTAAACTTTTGAATTTAATTTTCAGGAATTTAAAATTTTTCTTTCAAAGAAAATAATCCCCAAAGATTTTAAGTTTCTTGAAAATATCCCAAGGGTTGAATTATTAAAAATACCGCTAATGATTTAAAGATTTGAAAATAACTCCCAACAATTTAAAGTTTTTCTTCCAAAGAAAATAATCCCCAACGGCTTTAAGTTTCTAGAAAATATTTCGAGCTTTCCGATCAATTGAATAAACCCTAGTGATTTAAAGTTTGGAAAATAGCTACCAAGAAATAGTTACCAAGTTTTTCTTCCCCATCTAGATGCTTAAATCGGTTAGTACTTCTGTTAGTCAATCTGGAGCAAACTGGCGCCATTTTACAACAAAACTTAATCTTATTTTGATGTTTAAAAGACACGTTTCATCTAAACACTTTAATTTAGAAAACTTAATTGAAAGATTTTAATTTTAAGAATTCTATGAATAATAAGTTCTTGCTCCACACATTTTCCTATGTTTAGAAGATAAACCCCAACAATTTGAAGTTTCTTGAAAATATCCCGAGGTTTAGAATTATTGAACACACCTCCCAATGATTTACTGTTTTGAAAATACCTCTCAAGGATTGACAATTTTTCTTTCAAGGAAAATAGCCGCCAACGCTTTTAAGCTTCTTGAAAATACCCCGAGGTTTTGAATCATTGAACATACCATCCAGTGATTTCAAAGTTTTTCAAATCAATCCAAAGGATTTAAGGTTTTTCTTTCAAAGAAAATAACCCCAACGATTTTACGTTACCTAAAAGTATTCCGATGTTTCCGATCATTGAATAAACCATTTAATGATTCATTTGAAAATAACTCCAAAGGATTTAAAATACGCTTTATGGATCCAAAATAAATTATTCTCCATCATTAATTTGAACAATAGGATTTATTTTTTTATTCTTTCGAAGAAAATAGCCCCCAACGATTTTAAGTATATCCCGAGGTTTTGAATCATTGAACATACCTCACAATTATTTAAAATTTTGCGAATAAATCCAAAGGATTTAAAGTTTTTCTTTCAAAGAAAGAAATCCCCGACGATTTTAAGTTTCTGGAAAATATACCGAGCATTGAATAAACCTCCTAATGATTTAAAGTTATGAAAATAACTCTTAAGAATTTAAAGTTTTTCTCTCAAAGAAAATAATCCCCAACAATTTTAAGTTTCTTGAAAATATCCCGAGGTTTTGAATTATTGAATATACTTTGCAATGATTTAAAACTTTGAAAATGACTCCCGAGGATTTAGATTTTTCTTTCAAAGAAAATAACACCAACAATAAGTTTTCAAAATAACTACCAAGGATTTAAAGTTCTTCTTTCAAAGAAAATAAACCCCAACGATTTTAAATACCTTGAAAATATCCCGTGATTTTGAATTATTGAACATACCTCCCAATGATCTAAAACTTTGAAAATAACTCCCAAGGATTTAAAGTTTTTCTTTCAAAGAGAATAACCCCCAACTTTTAGTTTCTAGTTTCTGTAAAATATTCCGAGCTTTCCGATCATAGACTAAACCTCCTAATGATTTCAAGTTTTGAAAATAACCCCCAAGGATGTATAGTTTTCTTTCAAATAACATAACACCAATGATTTTAAGTTTCTTGAAAATATCCAAGGTTTTCAATGATTGAACACCTCCCAATGATTTAAAGTTTTGTAAATAACTCCTAAGGATTTAAAGTTTTTCCTTCAAAGAAGATAACTCCAAACAATTTTAAGTTTCTTTACAATATCCAGAGGTTTGCAATCATTGAACATACCTCCCATGATTTAAAGTTTTGAAAATAACTCCTTATTTAAAGTTATTTCTTTCAAAGAAAATAACCACCAATGACATTAAGTTTCTTGAAAATATTCCAAGGTTTTCGATCATTCGGTACGAAATTCAATGACAAAAAGATTGATTGGGAGTTATTGCAAGGAACAAAACTCTTTAAATTATTCGATGATTGATAACTTCTCAATATTTTCAACAAACTTAAAATCTTTGAAAGTTATTTTCTTTGAAAGAAGAACTTAAAGATTTTCGTTTCCCAAAAAGAGGGTAAAATTTTAAATCACTGGGTGGTATGTTTTGAAAATAACTCCCCAAGAATTAAAAATTATTCTTTCAAGAAAAATAACTCCAATGAATTTAAGTTTGTTGAAAGTGTTCAATCATTGGGTGTGATTTTCAATTAACGAAAAACTAACTTTTTGGGAGTTATTTTGAAGGAACGAAAAACTTATGAGTTATTTTAAAACCTGTTTTAAAATTAACTCCCAAGAACTTAAAACTTTTCGTCCAAAACCAAAAATTCTTGAAAATATTAAAAGGTTTACAATAACTGAACATACTCAACGATTTAAACTTGTGAAAATTACTCTAAGGCGATTTAAAGTTTTTCTTTCAAAGAAAATAATCCCAACTATTTTAAGTATCTTAAAGATATTCCGAGGGTTTCAATCATTGAATAAACCTCCTAATGACTTAAATGTTTGAAAATAATTCGCAAGGATTTTTTCGAAGAAGAAATCCTTTTTGGAGGTTATTTTCTTTCAAAGAAAATAACCTCCAACGATTTTAAGTTGCTTGAAAATATTCCGAGGTTTTGAATTATTGAATATACCTCCTAATGATTTAAAATTTTAAAAATAACTCCCAAGGATTTAATGTTTTTCTTTCAAAGAAAATAATCCCCAACGATTTTAAGTTCCTGGAAAATATTCCGAGCTTTCCAATCATTGAATAAACCTCCTAATGTTTTAAAGTTTTGAAAATAACTCCCAAGGATTTACAGTTTATCTTTCAAAGAAAATAACCTCCGATTTTTAGTTTTTTGAGCATATCCTGTGGCTTTGAATTATTGAACATACTTCCCAATGATTCCCAAAGTTTTGAAAATAAATCCTAGGGATTAAAGTTTTTCTTTCAAAGAAAGTTGCCCTCAATGATTTTAAGTTTCTTAAAACTATTCCGTGGTTTTCAATCATTGAGTATGATTTTCTATGAACAAAACACTTGTTCGGATTTAGTTCCAAGGAACAAAATACTTTAAATCGATGGAAGGTTCAATGATTGAAAACCTCGGAATATTTTCAAGAAATTTAAACTCGTTGGGGGTTATTTTCTTTGAAAGAAAAGATTTAAATCCTTGGCAGATATTTTCAAAACTTGAAATCTTTGGGAAGTATGTTCAATGACTGAAAACCTCGAAATATTTTCAAGAAAATTAAAATTGTTTGGAGGCTACTTTTTTTGAATGAAAAACTTTAAATTCTTGGAATCAAAAATTTAAGACGCTAAGAAAATAACTCTCAAGGATTTAGAGTTACTCTTTCACAAAAATAAAAAATAAGCCCCAAACGATATTAAGTTTCTTGAAGATATTCAAAGATTTTTAATCATTGGGAGTAATTTTCAATGAACGAAAAACTAACTTATAGGAAGTTTGAAGTAATTTCCAAGGAACGCACAAATAACTCACAAACGAAATAGTTTTTCGTTCCTTGAAAATCACACCCCGATTTAAAGGATTTTGGTTTATTAAAGAATTTTCGAGAAAGGAATTCCAGAGAAAATATCTTTCTCAAAATATGCGCTAATTAGAAGAAATTCATTACGGTTTATTCATATTTTATCCATAAACGCATGTGCCATTCCAAATATGCCACCAGACAGAATAAAGACTTTTATTTTAAGGACTCCTTTCGGGAAATCATACTTGGCAAGGGGCAAACTGCCCACTGATGTTTCTCAAAGGAGCTGTCTGATTTCCAGATGATGCCAAGATAGAGCAAGAAGCAGGTGCCAAATGATCAGTTTGGAATCAACTTAGGAAGATGTATCCAAGTTGATTGTAAACTCATGTCCAGGATATGCGAGGAAGATGAAGAAAACTCCCAAAATATATTGTGCCAATGGGAAGCCTATTGAGAGCATTATATTTGGGATATCTAAACAGTACCCAGATGAGATCGGTCAACATTCTGATCAAATTGACCAAACAAGGGAACTAACTCAATAGATCTTGATGGTCGCAGTACCAAGGGAATCTTTTCCTCCCAATTGTGGAAAAAACCATATTTTTAAATACCCACCTCAATTTTACCATTTGAAGCAAGAAAAAGGTCTACAGAAATTTGCTTCGTTAATAATCTTTGGAAATCATCACGCATTAGGAGAAATGTTTCAAACTGTTGAGTCAGCCATCGTTGAGTCAGACTAGACATACTTCTCCATTAAGTCCCAAAGACCGAATTTTGCGCGAACCGATGTAGACTCTATCCCTATGTTGCTTTACGAGCAGTAGTTTAGAGATCTTGGTGAATCTCCAGATCTAGGAGAATCCTTGCATCGTTCACAAACTTTTGAAAGTCATCCAGAGCATTACTAGGATAAGTTACCCTTTTAAGAAATTTTAATTAAATCGCCTTGGATTACTTAGATTTAAGTAACCACAAAGAATATATTATGATTTTAGGAGTAAGATTCAAAATGATTGGATCTCATCTAAATTTCGAAATCAAAGTGGCACCGTTCGATTTCGTTAGTGGTCAAGTATTCGCAGCAAAAGCATATTGGAAAGATAATCCAAATACAGATGGTTCACCATCACATCCTCGGTAAATATATATCATTATTTAATATTAAGTGAAATAATGTGAGATTGAAAATATATAGACTTTTTCTAGTTTCCAAATTAATGGTCCTCAATTAATTACTTATATTTTGCCTTTAACTAAATCAATTAACAGTTATAACTTAAAACAATAAATATTGGTTCTTTCTTTTTATATTTCCTGTTTTAGTAAAAGGAAATTTCTTAAGCGCAAACGGCTGTAAGTAATAAATAAATAAATTCTTTAACTTATAACATTCGCACTAATATCCGTAAATTTCATCACAAATTGCACACATATTAGACAGCTTCACCACTAATTAATATATTATTAAAAAGTTCAAAAATTTTGCTTAAACATTTTGCATTATGCCGTAAGCTTGGCCAATGGTTTATTTAGATAATTTGTCATGCTTGAGACAGAATCACGAAATACGTGGAGGTGAGTAGATAACTTTGAGATATATAAAGAGGGCCTCGGCAGGTACCTGAATTTTGAACTGCGCGCCATTTTGGTCTGTCAAATTGTTGAATCAGCCACATTTCCTAGTTTCTTAATTAATAGATTGATATTTACAAAAATGGCGCATTACATTTTGGTTCTCCTTTTGGCGTCCATCGTGTATTGTTGTTTATCTTCGAGTTCGTCTATTGCTGTTTATTTTCGAAGATCATTGCCTTCGTAAATTGTCGTTTATCATCGGTTATCTTCGTTCGACAACGACTTCGTCGATTGCCGTTTATCTTTGTGCATCATCAGTTATCATCGGTTATCTTCGTGCGTCATCGACTGATTTCATCTCACTATCGCACGGACGTGAGGTCATTGAATGAATACGAGGTCATTAAACCGGCTTCAATCGCCCATTGTCCCGTTCAAATGGCTATCGCAACATGCTGTTTAAAATTTGATCAAGAAGCTTGAGAGGAGATTTTCATGGAAAGATGAAACAGACTTTAGGCGTCATTGCGCCTAAAAGATGCAGCTGTGAGTGCCAGTATTTTTAACAATACGAGGGTGGTTTGACATAAATCTAGCCTTCGATAGATGACGTTACGTGACAACGAACGCCTTATTGGTTTTGACATCTGCCAGCCAACACATGACGTCTGTCAAAATTTGAAGCATAAAGAACAATCAGTTTGGTTTTTCAGCCGTCGCAAGCAAGCAACTTTTGTGTTTTGTGAAAGATGACATAAGTCGAATATCGTTCAGTGATTAAGTTCCTTCACTAGAAAGGGAAAAACAATGCCGGAATCAAAGCTGAACTGGATGCTGTTTATGACGAGTCTCCACCGTCTCTAGCAACACTTAAATTTTGGAACACTGAATTTGTTCGTTGTCGTAAAAGTGTTTTTGATAATTACCACTCAAGGCTCTCAATTATCCTCACTACAGCAGAAATCGTCAACAAAATCTATGGTATGATTATGACAAACCGTCGAATCAAAATCCGCGAGCTTAGAGACAACAACCATATCAACTGAGCATGTACACGCTATCATACACAAACATTTGTATATGAAAAAGCTGTCCGCACGATGGCTGCCGCCGCGTTTACTCACTATCGATCCAAAACGCACACGTGTGACGGATTCGGTGTGACACGTGATAAAACGTGATCCGAAGGATTTTTTTGTCGATACGTCACTATTGATGAAACGTGGGTTCATGACTACACGCGGGAGATGAAGCAACAGTCAAAGCAGTGGAGAAAAGCGAAGAAGGTCCATTGGAGAAGGTTCAAAGACAAGATCGGTCGGTAAGGTCATGGCGACTGTTTTTTGGATTGCGAAAGGCATTATTCCTATGGATTACTAGGCAAAGGGTAAAACCACAATTGGCGATTATTACGCAGCATTATTAGACCGTTGCGACGTTGAATTGAAGAAAAAATACCCTGGTTTGGCTCACAAGAAAGATCTCTTCCATCATTACAACGCACCCGCTTACAGAGCGGCCGTCATGCAGGCAAAATTGAACCAATTAGGTTACGAATTGATGGACCAACTACCGTATTCACCAGATCTACCCATTGCGTCTTTTTCCCATTCCCAAACGTTAAAAAATGGTTTGGAAGACGGCGTTTTGCAACAAACGATGAAGTGATGACCGAAGCTTCCCACTATTTTGAAAAGCTCGAGCAAAATTACTTTGCGGAAGGGATGAAGAAGTTGCAAAGGCGTCTTGAAAAGCTTACTTAGGCTAGATTTCCGTCAAACCACCCTCGTATATTTGTCTGTTTATGCATACCTTATCTAATTGGCTCAACAGTTGCAGCCTACCGACTGTAGACATAGATCTTGCAACAACTGAATAATGCACACACTACTTTCAATTCAATTTTTTATTAAAGTTTCAATGTATGCATAATAACATGTAAAGCAATTTTGATATGAAGCTGCAAAATACAGCGTTATAAGCGGAAAATGCGTTAAATGTGGTAATTTCCGCGATAAATGCAGTATTAAAAGCGACAAAAGAAGTGTTGTACTATAACACTTTACTAAATGTTAGAGAATCCAAAGATATGGAAAATTCCAATAACAAAACACCCCCAAGAAATGCGATGTCAACAATCCCAATCATGCAACACATAATGATTCATCTACAAAACAAGTTACAAATTCGCCGTGTGATGGTCACAAATATTCGGAACGGATTATCAAACTGCAAGAAGCACATTGCAAGAATTAATGGAGAAATTTTCTAATTGAAATGTGTGAATTTGCTCACTCAGGCACAACTACTACAAAAACCCAAAATGCGTCCGGAGAACACTGGCAGTTTGAGTAGGTCCTTGTATGCGAAATTAGCTAAGAAGAAACAGCTTCAGGAGGTCAGATGGCCAGTGGCAACTTTCGTATTAGCCTGCATCACTTGGGCGCGGCTTGAAAGAATCTTCTGCTAGAAAATCTGTAGTAGGTGCGAATTTCGACCAGTAGAAAAATTTCTTTGATCCGTTGAGATTTCTAAGGATCAAATTGCATTGTCTTGTTGACGAAAGCATGTTAACGTAGGTGGTAGCTTTACGCGAGCAAAATCTTGGAAGAGCATAAATTACGCGTCTCATCGAGTAAAGATCAAACAAAGAATTGTTAGGGCTAGCCGTTCAAAATGTAGAATTAGTCAATTGCAGATGTTTATCACCAATCTGTGAGAAGCACAAAAGGATGAGAACATAACTGATTCTTGAAAATTGGATGGTGAAAATGTTCGTTAAACGCTTTTCAATTAAAAGTATAATAAATAGGCTTCGCAAAAGAAATATCCTATACGTGTGAATACACACACATACATCTTAAAGTCAAAGGCTGCCGACAGCAGGCGGCATGAAAACAAGCTTTGCGGTGTGCTTTGTCTTTTCTGGGATGTAGAGAATCTGCACAAGTATAACTATATGTACATATTCTTCCGTATAAGCGGAATTATTGAGGATTATTTCTTTTCGGTTTATTTTTATTTCTAAAATTGATGATACTAATAAAGACCACATTCCGTTCACTCCAGCAAAATACAGAGACATCACAATAATACAAAAATTTTATGACCTTAACTGACCCAAATCCTCGATGCATCACTGCCTTTAGTTGTAATTTTTGTCTTAGTCTTGTCATACACAATTTCGTTTAATATGTCTGATCTATTGAATAATGAACAAGTTTATTAAAAGAGAAACCACGACAAACAAATAAACAATTTTATTAAAAAGACTCCACTCCCTTAAATAAAATCTTAAGTGCACACGCACAAATGTCAAAATAACGACGACTGTTGAAGCCCTCATTTGATCGCATGAGTCCAATACTGTCTAGTGAATTGTCTCAATTTTGCATAATTTACGCATTAAACATCACTTATGCTATATGAAATTTTTCAGAACAAAAATAAGTGTAGAAAATAGGGATGTTCCAGTACGAACAACATCACCATCAATACCTGACTCGAAAAGTGATCAATACTTAGAATTTACTCATACTGATTTAGATCGTGATGCTGCTCAAACCACAGTAAGTTCATCAAATTATTATTATAATTATTTATACCATTCGTTGTTAAGTTATTCCTGATGTTGCTACAATATGGTGTAAAAAATTACTGAAGAAATTGGAAACCTGCAATATGTCACATTACTGGCAAATCCTTTAATGAGTTCGATGGATTGTATCGACTGTTAAGCAGATCTACTCCTACGAATGAACAAGTTGTTAAATCAATTGAAACAATTGTAATATTTTTGTCATGTACTACGTCACAGCATGAAGCACGAACTACTACTGAAGCTAATAATTAAAGAGAAAATTAAGCATTTCGCTCGTGATCTGATCCTCTCCTGGCGCTTTGCAGTTTTTTAGTTGGTTCATCGCTGCTCTCAGTTGTAGCCCGTCAATCGCATTTAACTTTGCGGGTCCCATTCTGGTCTATCCCACATTCTGGACTATCTATTTTCCTGAGGATGGAATTGACTGATTGTATAGTCTTTGGTAGAAGTTCTGGATGATCTAAGTGATCCCGTTCTTCTCTACAGTAATCTCTCCTTGGTCATTCTTCATCTTTGAATTCATCAATAAATTGTGTGCCTCAATCTCCACCTCATTCTTATACAACAAAACTAATTCTTTTTAATAAATAATTATTAACACGATTATAAATTTACAGGTTCCATTCTTTGATGCTCAACAAGTCGCATCTATACTACCCATACCCCTATCGGGAGCAGGAATTTATCATAAAGGCCAGCCAAATTTCGGTGGATTCATCGCTCCGAAAATCATTTCCTATGATTTCGGAAAATTAATTAAGAACGCAGTGGAAGATACCAGATACGATATAGAAGTGAACTGAAATGATATAAGTAGATGAATGTGAAAAATACTGTCGATTGATATGAAACTCTCGAATGATATGTGAGACTAGTTTATAGTTAAATTAGAAATATAAAAACTATTCTTCATCGTACTATACCTGTTTTTTTAATATATTTTAGTATAATAGTTAAATAGTTAAAAATTAATTAAAATTTTAGAATTAAAATTAAGTGGTTTATTTCGTGTTACCTTCCTTCAAATTAGATTATATTCAAATCTCTTCGTTTGAATGTATATTCAAACTGTTAGAATCAGTGTATTTGTTAGACAT
>WYDF02035510.1:8343-40423 GCA_009867245.2 Adranes taylori | reverse complement strand
TCATTGTATTTGTATATAAGTGAATATACATTAACTCCGTTCTGAACCTTATCATCGGACAAATATTATTTGATTGAGTCCCATATGTCCCATATGTATTCTATGCTTTTCAAGTCCCATATGTGTTCTATTGTGCAATTTATTTGCTTTGAAATGCATGTTATCACCATAAAAACTGATTTCTCTTAATTGAGTTTGGTAGTCTTCATTAATTGGAATAAAATTGTAAAAACAGATTGCGACAATCAGATGTAATTTAGGAAATATTTCAAATTAACCTATAAACACATTGTAAATTACAGCTCGCTTACTTGTAACATATATAGAGTTTTCAATCAAATAATATTTGTCCGATAATAAGGTTCAGAACGGAGTTAATGTATATTCACTTATGTACAAATACAATGATGTTCTGTAAAAAGGTGGGTGCTGATGAAGCTTAACATACCTTAATAGCAGAAATGGCCATCCACCCAAAATGGTCATCGGAATTTTTTCTACCTTTGTGGTCTCTCATATATGAATCGCAATTTTCGATGATTACCTGCTTAAACAACTATTATAAATAATACATTTTTGTTAATAAACAAAAATTTTGGTGCTAGAGCCTATTATTTTCTTCTTTTTTAGTTTTTTAGTTCTTCTAATTTTTCCTCTTCGATGCCAAATTGCCTTTTCCTAAACATATAGAGCTGTTTTGCTTTTCAATTTTTTGCGCTTGTGAGAGTTTCTGGATTGGAAGTAAGAGAAACTGATGGAGATGTTAATACTGTGTTAATACCGAATCAAGTAGATGATTTACACATGATGGAATAGGAATACTTGTTAATGTAGAATGTCCACCCGAATTTGTGGTAGTATTTTAAGATATGGAATACCGATTTGTCGCAGGATTAACAGTTTTGATATCTTACATAATAACTTCAAAAATGCTGAGATACTCCCATTGTATTCTCCCTTTGCCAGTTTATTTTTGCTTGTTTTTATAGTCTAATATGTTACTGTAGGCATTTTCATATTTCTAATTTTTCTGTCTATCGCACCTAGGTCAACCGCATAGTCACTAGGTTCATTGTCACTGCGATTTCCTGCCAGAGCGTCTTCTTCTTAATTTCTGGGTTTCGGAATTTTGAATAACGTTTTTCAAAATCATGTATAAGAAATAAAGTACTTTGTGCGGCCATACGAATTTTTCTTTTAATAATTGAAGAATTCGTTTATAATCATACTAAAAATATTACTTTAATGATCAAGCCTTCATTATTTTTTTTCAATAAATACAAGTCTTTCGGGAAGACTGAATCAAAATTAATTTTCTGCATCTCCAGTTAGTGGTACATAAATATCAGAAATAATCTAAATTATCTGAAGTTTCATCAAACGTTAATTCTAACCTAGAATTTCACAACTACTGATAAATAAAGCGTATATCACTTTCGCTGAGATTTTAGTCAACCGCTGTCTAGTAGCGCCTATTAACCGTATTGTTCAGCCGCGACCAGTAAAATAGCAACTCAACAGTTGAGACCTGCTGAACTTGCCCATTAGCTACACATTACTCCTTTAATTGAACAATCACGCTGATTCAAAGCTGCGTAGACATAGGCATTTCTGCATTAAACTTCTAGTTAGTACGATTTATATGTGAAAATTCTTGGCAAGTACGGTGCAAGTAACTCAAATAAAACATGTAAAGGAGAGTTGAGGGAGGATAAATACATTGGCGAGGCCAGACAATTAGAAAATTCGTTAAAGTGGAAAAGAGATGACAGTTGAATAATTTAGACTATACCATGTGAAGGTTGGTCTCGGGTCTTTACAGCAACTTTGTGGTAGACGGAACCAAGTTTATATAAGTGATCGTAATGTTTTCGGCGTTTTTTAATATCACAAATCTACTGGGGCAAGCTGGCATTACGCAAGTCGTAAATCGCAAGCCAAATGTTTAAGATTGAAAATGACGTTCTGTAAAATTTAATAGTGAGTGCGTAAAGTAGAATGGCTGATTCATAAGCATCTGAAATATTACTGCAATCATCCATATGATTTTTTTAATGAAACATAACGATAGTAGCTTTTATTTGAAACATCCACAGGAAGGGTTCACCGCCAGAAAGCTGTTGAAATACGTGTTACCATCATTTCCAGGTTCCAACAGTAGTCACATAATTACATTAAAACTATAATTTTAGTTATGAAACCTACATTATTTCCAATCAATACAAGTCTTTCCGGAAGACTAATTCCAAATTCATTTTCTACATCTTCAGTTAATGGTACATAAATATCAGTGCCATCTGAAATTAAACTTATGTAGAATGCTACTATATCTACCGTAATTAATAGAATTTACCTGGCTTAGATTATAACAACACATGATTGTCTTCTATTATTACTAAATCGTCATTTAACAGTAAATAATGAGTTTCTGCATTGACAACATACATTTTCGTACAGTTTCCAGGAACGAAATAAACGTTAATCATTAACTGCACATTGTGTCTTCCAATTTAACAATCACGCAGATTCAAACCTTTGTTGACATAAGCATTTCTACATTAAGCTTTCGATAACTACAATTTATGTATGAAAATACTTGGCAACTATGGTGCAAATAATTCATACAAAAATTGTAAAGGTGAGTTGAACACAAGACAAATACATTACATTGGCTAGGCAAGAGAGTTGGAAAATTTGTTAAAGTGGAAAAGAGATAATAGTTGATTAAATTTGGAGATGCTATGTGATGATTAGTCTCGGAAATTTGCAACAATTTTACGCAAGAAGGACCGACATTATATAAGTCATCGTATTGTTTTTGGCGTTATTCAATATCAGACATCTACTGATACAAGCTGGCATTGTGCAAGTCGTAAATCCTAAACCAAATATTGTGAATTAAACATGAAATCCATTAAAATTTAATAGTCAGTGCGCAAAGTAGAATGGCTCTTTCGTAAGCATCTGAAATATTACTGCAATTATCCATATTTTTAACTAAATTATGTGGCAAAGTTTTTTGGGAGGAGGAAAAAACCTTCAAAAGGCACCTACCGGCCCATACCGGTTGGTGGTGTGGGATTTTTAATCACTAAAACGACTTCCTCAATTCCAGGAGCCATCGGGTATCGCCATTGTAGGGCATTCTTCATGATGTCAACCTCCTCCCCTTTAATGCCATGGGGCAATATATCAGCCCATTTAGCGGGATTAGGGTATTAGCTGTAGCCTATGATACAAGTTGAGACGCTTTTTCATCTCAGATTTTTGTTGTCAATGTGGCCTCAGCGAAATGTGCAACGGCTGCCCACCTGTGCTCGAGCATAACTCTAACGAGGTTTCTAGCGGTGATATGCTCATTCCTGTAGGTATGTAGTTCCCGTCTTATGCATTCCCATCTGCGGCACTCAGTCAGTAGATGTTCCGCATCATCACAGACTCCGCAATATCGACAGACTTCTCTTTGCACTTTTCCAATTCTCTTTATGTATGATCGGAAACATCCGTGGGCTGTGAGGATTTGAGTCAGGAAATATGTTATTTGTCCATGTTCTCTTTTTAACCACGGTTCCACTTATGGTATAAGAAGGCGCGCCCAGATACTCTTGGTACACCGGCTCCATCCTTGCTGGCATTTCTGGGTACTCCTGCTGTGACTGAGTTGGTCACCGCAGGAGTGTTACCTTCCTGGATCCTCTCGTCTATCCCCTTTCTTTCTTCGATGACTATATCGGCTGAGATTACTCGTACAATTACCTCTACTGCAATTGCGTCTATGGATACGGTCCTATATGCTCTGGTGATCCTCAGTGCGGCGGGCCTAACCGGTCTCCCCATTATTTCCCAGTTACTGACGGCATTGACGCAACCTGCCCAGATAGGAGCCCCAAATAGCAATTTACTCATCACCACGCTCGCTAGTAAAGGTCGAGAGCCTTCACTAGGTCCACAGCTATTTGGCATAAGTGCCATAAGTTAGTTACGGACTTTGCCGCTCCTTCTGGTGCGTATCGGATATTTTGAGTAAAACGCAGATTGGCTTCCAGGATAAGATATTTAATTTTCCTCTGAATTGGGAAACTAGTACCCAGAATCTTTATTACGAATCAAGGCGATCTTCCGCTCCTTTTTACGTGGCTTCACTCTTATTTAAGTCTAGTTTAAGATCTTTCCCCTTAAGCCAATTGTATACTACGTCTGTAATAACTTCTGCAGAGCTTAAGACTGCTGTAACCATTCTTTGTGATGTTACTAATGGCAGGTCGTCGGCGTAGTAGGTCTCGTTGTGGGTCTCCCATAGAGACCTTAACCTTTTCTCCGCAGTTTCCTACTGTTTTCTCGCTCATAAGCCATCTGTCATTGAAGTATTCAGATATAATACGCCACAGGTAAGTAGGTATGTCCCATCTTTCTAAGGTCACATGAACCTCGTTCCAAGGCAATGAGTTAAAGTCGTTCGGGATATCTAAAGTTACTATCACGCAGTGCATTTAAATTATAAAGGTTCATGACTGCTTTGTTAGCATCGAGAGTGGAGCGACCCTTCCAAAAGCCAAATTGCAATGGTGACAGGTCACCTTTTAGCTCAGGATATGCATTTAACCTGTTGATAATATTCTTTCAAATAACGTACCAGCGGTATCTAACAGACAAAGTGGCACGTATGATGATGCTTCCCTTTTTTGGCATAAGGACAAGTTTGGCAATCTTCCACTTTGGAGGATAGTATCCCTCTTTTATAAACATATTAAATAGATTAAGTGGTTCGTCTGGGCATTCTTGCATGAGGACCTTAAGTAGTTCATTTGGTAGGCCGTCCAGCTCTGGTGCTTTTTTGGCAGGCAGCCTTTGTCGGCTGCGATAAACTCATTCTCTGTAATTGGTTGGATTGTGTCCACTGTATATTAGAGGTGGCCTATAATGTACAGGGGTCCCCAGGGGTCTTCATCGAGTATATATAGGGGTTTATGTCGAGGGGTTATATTCGAGTATTGCTTCTGCTGATGAGGTGCCACTTCTTCTCAATCCGTCTTCCGTCTTCTGTCTTCTGACTTGTCTTCTGATCCTGTTGCATACAGCACGCCCAGATGCATACAGCGCGCTTCGATGCAACTTCATCGCACCACCAGTACGTTTCAAGCCGCCTTCTTGGGTTTCCCTTTTCAGGCACCGCGGATGCGCAGGTAGTTTTATCTTTTTACATCCAGATCTCAAACATAGTATTTGCCTAAGATATTTATTTAGCTATGAGTTAGGCGGCAACTAGTTTATTTATAAGTCATCTAATTTGTATTTTGTGGGGTCTTGTATATGTAATGAGGTATTTAATGGTAAACTGTATCATCATGTGGTCACTGAGAGACTCTGTTTCAAGGACTCTCCAGTTGCTAAGTCGACCAATCATTTCTACGGAAATCATTGAGATGTCGATATGTGAAGTACTTGTTCCCCGTCTAAACGTTGGTGAATCTCCTTCATTGCAGATATAAATTATGTGGCTATGAAATGTAACGATCATGTTGCCAATTTATTAAGTACTTTGTTAAGTTCCTAAATTTTCTAGAACACAGATCACCCCAGCTAAGTAATACATAGGATTTTGGTAATTCTTCAGCAGAGAATTTGTGAATTGAAAATTAATTCAAGTACAGAAGAGCGTCGACATTGACTGCTAGCCAGCATTCTGTTGGCTACCACATTAAGCCTGATTCCCTCCTAGGCAACTCACCAGAAAGGGGACACTTCATGTGGGCGGCAGCGATAAACGTTCGGAATATCAACTTCTAGTAATTCTGAAAACAACTAAAATTGAGTACTGGCGCAGAAAATAACATGTTAAAATCTAATTATGTTTTTCCATTGTTTGAGATATTTTTTGAGTTAACGCCGTTGGCGTACACCTTCAGTGAAAATTACTCTTTACTTAAATTTGTCATTTAAGGTATATGAGTTTAGAGACTTTATGGTAGATCTCTGTATCACATCATGACAATTTTCTTTCTACTTCTAAAACTACTTGAAATATTACGTGGAATAATAATTAGGATATGCTGAATGTTTAGTGATGTGCACTGTCAGCGGTCATTACTATTTTTTAAATTTGTCGTACATGAGTGTAGAGGCCCTTTAACGCAGATGTTTGTATCGCTTGACGACAGATTTCAGAATTCCAACAACAGAAAGCTTCAGAATTCCAACTATAAAAATTGTTTCCTAAACTTTTATTGTGTAAGGTGTTAAACACGATAGTAAATTGTTTCGCGTTATTTAGATTTCGAAGTAACAAATACTTCCTTATTCAAGTAATTAATCTAATAAAGTTAGGTATAAAAATGTCAAATCATAGAGATCAAGAAAATCATATTCTCAAAACAACTATGAACAGAAAAGAGACATATTTAAAAGCTTTGGAATTAGAAAATTAATAAAACCAATAAAAATACCACGTTGTCCAGAAAATCCCAGTAAATTTATGAGCATAAAAATTATTATACGAGCATTCGTACTCGTCGAAACAAATAAAGGAACAAACAAAATAATTCTACTACATAAAAAGAAAAAAACGTTATGTTAAAACATTACATTAAAATTGGATTAGTTGAAAGTGGTTTGAAATGAAGCCCAAAGTAGGAAACAAATTCTAAAGTAATGTTTTAATAGAATTAAGTTTTATTTGTTTCCACGAGTACGAATGCGCCAATAATAATTTTTATGCCCATAAATTTTATGCGAATTTCTGGACTATATGGTATTTTTCATTGGTTTTATTAATTTTTTAACATCAAAGTTTTCAAATATGTTCCTTTAGATGGCTGTTATAAAAATATAGTTTTCTTGATACATATAACTCCTCATTTATATACGTAATATGTTTAGTTTATTACTTGAATACGAAAGTCTTCGTTACGTCGGAATCAATTTATTGTTGTTTTTAACATCTTACACAAAAAAATTTCGGCGTTGGAATTCTAAAGTTAGATTTCTTTTTACTTTTAAGATTATTTACAACGACATGTTGTATATTATTTTGGATTGATATTAGGACACCAATATGAGGCTTAGGAATACTATTTTTCTATATTGTCCTAAAACCCAATATATCAAAGGAATTATAATCTATCGGGGTTTTTATCTCAGGTGTTATTTGGTAATACCGAATCGATTATTTAGAGGTAATATTGTAATTGGGAAGTTGATATTTTGGGACTTATATTGTAACGTATATTGTAAGTTGTAAATCAGTATGTTGAGGTATTTGGATAGAAGGGGGGACTAAATTAGGGGACTATTAGGGGACTCGTTATGGGACTAAATTAGGGGACTATTAGGGGACTAGGGGACTAAATTATTAAGGAACTAGACTTTATGTGTTTTGTTAATGTTGCTTTGGTTGGTTAAACAAAACGTTGCGTTGTGTTACACTATGCTGCAATATGTTTTTTGTGGAACTAAATATATCGATTATATCAAAACAGTTTTCAATGTCAAATACAAAACATTTTGTGAATTGAAATATATTTTAGAGAATTAATTTTTAAATTAAAAAAATTGAAAGGAAAGAATGATCTATGTAGAGTGTAGAATGATCTAAATAAAAAGGTGTGCCGTCTAGGTTGTAGATGATTTTATTATGTATATACGAGGATGTATTGAAAAATTATTAGGCGACTATAGAAGCAAACAAAATTTTAAAGTCAAAATATTTTATTATTCAACATGCTCTCCTCTTAAATGGATACATTTCTTACAGCGGACCTGCAACGCCTATAGACCTTTAAAAAAAATTATCTTGCTCTGCAAATCAGGCTTCCACAGCTTCTATCAGCTCTTCGTTAGAAGAAAATTTACGACCTTTTAAACTTTTTTCAGTTGAGGAAAGACACGATAGTCAAACGGAATCAGCTCTGGTAAATAATTGCGGTGTTCGATTAATTCGAAATCTAATTCACGAATTGATTTCAAGGCAACATGCGATTTGTGTGCAGGGGCATTGGCTGCAAAAACAAAATACCTTTGGACAACTTTGCGGGTCTTCTCTTCATATTTTTTTCTCGTAGGGTGGTCAGTAACGTCCAGTAAAGTAATTGTTCTACCCTTATCCAGAAAATCAATCATGATTACTCCTTGGTAATCCCAAAAAACGGACCAAGAACTTTTCCATATTTGTGAACACGAAATTTCGTAGGCCTTGTAGAACCAGAGTGTCTCCATTCCATCGATTGCTGCTTTGCTTCTGGGTCGTAGAAATGTTTGCGATGCTTCTACCCTTACACGCTTCTGTACAAGATTCAGACATTTGAGGATCCAATTTGAAGAAATTGAAGAACTATATGATGGACGCGTTCATATGAAATATTCAATGCCTCAGATATTCGTTTTAGCTCAATTTGACGGTCTGATAAAATCTCGAATCTCAGAATAAAATTTTGCTGCTACATCTCGAATTACATATCTGAATAATTTCTCTAGAAGTTAATTATTTAAGCAGGTAATCATCAAAAAAGCCGAATCATATATGAGAGACTACAAGGATAGAAAAAATTCCGACATTTTGGATATTTTGGGTGGTTGGCCATTTCTGCTATAAGGTATTTAAGCTTTATCAACACCCTCTTTTTACAGAACATCAATGAACATAAAATGCATGTTTCTCTACAAAAAGTTTGGTAGCCTTCATTAATTGGAAAAAAATGTAGAAACAGATAGCGACAGTCAGATATAATGCAAGAAATATTTCAAATTAGCCTAAAAAACCTAGTAAATCGGACAAATATTGTTTTCAATCAAACAATATTTGTCCGATGATAGGTTCAGTACGGCGTTAATGTATATTCACATATGCAAATACAATGATGTTCTGTAAAAAGATGGTGTGAAAGCTTAAATATATTATAGCAGAAATGGCCATTCACCCAAAATGTCCATCGGATTTTTTTCTATCTTTGTAGTCTCTCATATATGATTCGCATTTTTCGATGATTACCTGCTTAAATAATTAATTAATGTGGTTGGTTCATAATGCAGCGATATCCATATCCCTAATTTGTTCTCTAGAAATAATTTATGATTAAGAATGTAGAAGACTTTGTATAAATCAATAAACAATCCCACTTGTATCAATCAGCCTTAAATTCAAGGCTCTAAACATCTCACTGAAGAACAGACTCAACTCTTTATATAAAAAAAACTTGAATTTCTAGTAATTTTGAGACAGAGAAATAATACTGCCACATACATATTAAATGTGTTTTGCCAGAAACAGATTACCTCTAGTTTAATAAGTTATATTTCAATTAATTAGAAATGTATTCTAATTATATTATATTAAAAATAGTCCGTAGAAGTTCTAAGAATTCTGGGCACACATGTTCAATAAATACACCATCTGCAACTGTTTAATTATTTTATTATTTTAAATTAGAAGATTCCAGCTAGCAATGTTATTAAAAATTATTTTAGGTTATCGACTCGATACATTAAGAATTAGTTTGGCTTATAGTTTGTAATACGTGTTGCAAACCTCATTATTGAAGAGATCTAATTTAAAAATGTAACATGAATAAACATATATCAACATGTTGATCATTTCCTGGAAAAACATCTAGACAGATCTCGTGGAATACTATACGATATCCGGTGAATCATCAATTTCAAGGTCAAGTGTCTGGACATAAACAAAACCTGTCTAGATATGAATAAAATTCTTGGAAAAACGTCTGTTTAAAATGTTTTATTTAATTTAAACAAATATGTATGAGAATTTTTCTTTGAATATGACTTATATGTTTTAAGCAACTCGGTTTACATGTAATTCTTTCTAACTGATAACTACTAACATTATATTGACAAATATCTCAAATTATTATATCTCGATCATCAATTATATTTTTTACTAAATCAAATAATTCTCTTCGATTTAACCCGTAACAACTTCATTTAAATTTCAGGTAATAATATAAACAATTGAACAAAGCTCGTAGTCACAACCCGTCTAAATGGGGTGCAACAATACTAATAGGTCGGTAGTTGCAAATCTTATTTCCATCTCCTTTTTTTATGTAGAGAAACAACCATACTAATTTTTAGTACAATAGGAAAATTTCCAGATGTGAATAAAATATTATCAATGTGAGTTATCAGTTTAATTATATAAACTATGCGAATGTTTCGCAAGTAATTAGACAAGTGATGTTTCCTATATGCTAAGCTGTTACTCACATTTTCCAAAATTTTTGTTTGAGTTACTTCACTAGATAATAGGAGATACAATGCAAATCAATTTAAGCTGTTTATATTGGGCTCACACTCATTACTCGAACTTATGAAATATTTATTAAAATTATTATCATATTTTATCTTTTCTCCTGTTGATTTATAAGCTGTATTATTTTCATTGAACTTCATCTAATAAAGTTATTAATATATATTGGTGTATTTCGTGAAGTAAATAAATAAATAGACTTAGTGCAATTTCCCGAAACTATCGATGGTGGGATAGGTGGTGTAATCACTGGTTGTTGAAGTGTCTACTAAACACAATGCTAGGAAGCATTTTATAATGATATTGAAAATGACCATACATCTTAAGCACTGTTCGAAATTGTTTATTTACTCAACCTGTTTCGATTACTTGTGCCTAATATTAATTAGAAATAAGTGCAATGATCTAGAAGTTAGTGTATATTTAAATGTAATCCCTTCTACTTATCACATTCATTAAAAATACATATATTATGTTTCTCTTGCATACGAACGCAGCGCTTTAATCAACTATATTCTAGAAACTTTTTGGCTTTAATTCAATGGGAAAACACGGATCTAAGTCAAATGAAAGCTTAATAAAGTACAAATTAGACGAACGCATATTGGAAATACGAAACTCAATAACGGAATGCAGTCAGTAGTGAATTGAGTAAATCGATCCACACACACGCAAAGATATCAAAAGCTGCTAGAGGATTCAATACAGATAACTTCTATCCTGTTTCGTATTTGCAGTATTTCCCACATACATATATGCTCAGTTTCAGCTGATACCTTTCTGTTTCCTTCCTTCCATCCTTCTATGTCTGCCAATGTTCATTTATATGCAACACACAAAGCTGTAGAGGTCTAACAACAAGGTGTTAGAAGATCAATGGAACGTATCAGGATCGTGGGTACAAGTATAAAACAAAGGGTGAACTACTCTAATTTAGACCCGCATTGTAATTAGATATAAAATCACTAGATGTGTGTGATCGAATGGGCGGATTTGCCCCGCGATCCTTTCTAAATATAACACACATATAAACAAACATGATATGACAGTCGTCGAAAAAAGTGAAACTTCTTTAGCTACAAACAAATATGAAGGAACAAAAAATGTTTTAATTATCTTTGTAATTTTAAAATGTGAATTAAAGGTATTTTCTTTGATATTTAATTCATATTTACATACACATAGATGGGCAGTGTTACCAGCTTGTCTGAAAGTCTAAAGCTTGTCCAAATTAATGAAGTAACTGATCTCATGTTACACAATATACAAAACTGGGGTCATACCAACAGAATGGTTAACATCTAGGTAGATCACAATACCAAAGAAACCGCATGCAATGGATTGCAATGACTACCGAATGATAAATTTAATTGGATACAAACTGAAAGTCTTTCGTAGTATTATTCACGCCTGAAGTTATAGGCAAATAAGAGGCAGAATTAACAGACACGCAATTTGGATTTTGTAGCGGATTTGGCACGAGAGAAGCGCTATAAGCGTTAGGGGTAATGGTTTAACGCTGCCGCGATGTTAATAAACACATTTACACCTGTTACATTGACTATAGTAAAGTTTTCGTCAATGTAAAATACGAAAAACTGATATCTTAACAAGTATGAACATCGACTATAGGGACATCAGAATTGTGAAAAACCTTAACTGGGGCCAGACAGCTAAAATTAGAATCGGAAACGAACTGCCAGATGACATTAATATACAAAAGAGAGTAAGACAGGGATGTGTACTCTCTCCGGTGCTATTTAACCTCAATTGAGAAGCTATACTCAAGGAAACACTTTCAGAGTACCCCGCAGTAATCGTCGTAATTGACAAAACAATAAATAGCATCCATTATGCAGACGTTACGGTCGTGCTGTGAAACAAAATGAGCGACCTCACGTACATGATGACCAGGGTAATACGGAAAAGTGAAGGATATGGCCTCAAAATGAACCTAACAAAAACAAAAATCATGTCAATCTCAAAAACCAGACAACAAATTCAAATGCAAATAAATGGGGAACACATAGAATAAGTCTCTAAGTATAAATACTTGGGAACTTTGATTGATGACACATTTACATACGGCCAAGAAGTTCTCGCTTGCATAGAACAAGAATTAGAGCAACATTCGTCAAAAGGAGAAAAATTCTGACATCTCCAGATCTAAGCCTAGGGTTAAAGCAAAGAATGGTCCGATGCTTCATTTTTCCGACACTGCTTTATGGGATGGAAAGCTGGACTTTAAACCTGGAAAGAACGGGAAGGATAGAGGCCTTCGGAATGTGGGCCTATCGCCGCATGCTGCGCATACCATGGACCGACAAAGTCACAAATGAGGAAGTGCTACGCAGAATGAATAAAGAAACCGAAATTCTCTTTATTATAAAGAAAAGAAAGTTGCAGTATCTAGGCCACATCTCTAGAAATCAAAAATACGGATTACTACAACTTATATTCCAAGGAAAAATCCATGGAAAACGTAGGATCGGAAGACGGCGTACGTCGTAGCTGTGTGTTCTAAGGGAATGGTTCGGGATGTCGTTTGCACACCTATTTCGTTTGGATATCGCAAAAGTAAAAATTGCCACAATGATCAGCAACCTCCGACGGAGAAGCTGAATCAAGAAGAAGAAGAAGAAGAAGAACAAGAAGAAGAAGAAGAAGAAGAAGAAGAAGAAGAAGAAGAGGAAGAATAAGAATAAGAAGAAGAAGTAACTGGTAATATTTAATTATACGAGTTCTGTTTGACGGGAACATTAAGACGATGTGACAAAGATACACTTGTTTTGGGGTAAAAAGTATATTTTATTTTTCTACATAATTCCCTGGAAACTCTACACGCTAAAACCAGCGCCAATCCATTTTTTAAACTATCCATTAAGTAATTTGTTGAAGCGACTATCATCTCCTCATTTGTATCGAATTTTTCTCTACCAAGCCACTTTTTAAGTTTGGGAACGAGCAAAATGTGACAGAAGCAGAAGCTCAAGCTTATCAACGGTCTGATGTTGATAAGCTTGAGCAGCAAGTTTTCATCCTAAAACTTCCTGGCTTTCAAGAGCTCGTATCTAAAAATCGACTGTCAGTGCTTTTTACAGCACCGATGCAGTTTAGAATAGGTGGTAGGTCATAATAGTTTACCAATACTAGACTAAGGGAATGGTCGGCACGCTGCACAAACTGTCCACTAATGATTATTCTCACTCCCTTTAATCTACTACTCACAACAGCGGAACCATTATAGCTCTGACCAGCTATACAGTTGAAATCTGTACAATTTGAACAGAGTGTATTCAAATTAGTTGCAAGAAAAATATACTCAATATGAATAAATGTTAGAAAGATTTCCCGAGATACCTGACACATAGAGATATTTGTTTAGGACGTGAATGATCCAAAGTTTCCACCGTCAGAACCGCAAAATATTTAGCACGTTTCAGACTTTCTACTATATATTTTCCTGAATCTTTTTTCGCAAGTATCTATGATCTCGTTTTGAACCTCAAGTGTTGCGTACGTAGCCTGAGTATTTTGCTTTGATCTGAAGGGTGCCCTTTGTGAACTACATACTCATAGCCGACTCAAAAACAAAGAAGATCCCTTAAACTACCATCATTACTTTCGGTTTCCCATAATACCATATAACCTTGCCCCTAGTGATCCTGCAATGAAAGCTCCTGTCGTCCACGTAACAAGACAATTTGTATTATGGTAGCTTCCAATAAGTTTCTGTTTTCTTTGTTCGCTTTGAGCTATTCTGCTACAATCTACCGCTTTCCTCTCACAAAATTTATGATATGGTATTAAAGCATGTTCATCGGATTTTTACAAAGCATTTTTTCCGTTTGGAAATGGTTCTGTAGCCAGAGAGTGCCGAGCATGTTTCAGACGTTCCTCGTCTTTGGTTTCATAAGACTCACATCAGGAATGCTTTTTCAATAAACTACTTTGCAACGCCAGATTTCCTTTACAGGAAACAGTATCCTCTTTGTCTGGCATCCAAATATGATTAAACGCTTAAAATCTTTCGTACATACTGCTAAACCAAGACTGGTGTATGAAGTTTGCTCACCCTCGGTAGTGGACTATTTCTCAGCGTTTGAGTAAGCCGGGTGGATGTAAGTACTGGCAGATGGACTTTATTCGTCCACTTTATCCACGTTTTTCCTCTTTATTCGTCTCATGCTGTTGTTGTTGACAAAAGACTCAAGTGATGGGGGGGGGGGGTTAAAACCACCGAACCCCCGTGACCTAAGCCCATGATTTTACTTAAAGCACAGCACTTTTTTATGACAAAGTCACATACTTTTTCTATGTTTTTGAAACTGCTTGTAATATGTGGCCCTTTTATTTACTGCTTTTATGCTCTATGCAAACTTTCCCTTCCGTATGTTAACATTTCTAAATTTCTTTACAATTTGGTACTCAAAACTCACTTTTATTTGTTTCTTTATATTGAATTCTTGTTTAAAGATACGTTGTGTCCAAAAAAAATTTATTCTTTCGCTTTTCCTATATTTTTTTCTTTGAATGAACATGCACAATGAAACAAAGTGAGAGGACAAATATACTTGTTTATTTCTATTATACGCTCAATGCCATATAAATAATTTTAGAATATGTTAATCTCTGGTTTAAATGGCATTTCGAGAATAGTTGAACTAATAAAAACGTAGTACATATGCAAGTTATTCCAAATTAAATTACATATGTAATGCAGTGTGCAAACACGATGAGTATACGTACGTAGCCAACCCCAATCCCGAAGCCGAAACTGGAAAATAACTCATTAAGCAACTTGTCTCACATATCTCTCTGACCTTCCTAATTTATTGCTACACGTTCTGTTTTAGCGCCATTTTCTCTATCTGATTGTAACGGTATGCAAATTATTAAAATAGGAAATGGGAAAAATGGATGGCTATTGTAAAATATACGGATGCAATACATTTTTGTTAGATTATTGTCGCAACGAAATATGCGCTCGGTATTCCGTAACTACTAGTCTAATACTTTTAGTTGTTTGTCACATATTTATGTCACGTATGTATGATTTAAATGGTAAGCATCCGTTATAGGGAAGCTGGATTTCTAATCCTCCAGGAAAAATGTTATAAAAATTTTGGCAGGGAGTTGAAAAACTTGAGCTAACTTGACCAAATGAGCCAACATCGCTCCCAAAGGCTATCAATGATCAAATGCTATACAATAAACCAAAATTGCTTCAAACTAAAATAGATTGGATGAAATATGCTAAAAAGAAGAATGATTATAACAGAAAAGTAAAGCAAATATGTTCTGTACAAGTAATAGAGGAAGAGCTTGAACACCTCACAAACTATACCAAGAAGATATCAAAAGCAGTTTTATAAGAGATCGGAAGAAAATAAATGGGGGCTAAACAAAGAAGGAAAAGAAGTGGCACGTAAGAAAAATGATATGATGAAAACATTTATGAGAACGAGATATTTAGGTAATGAAGCAAAAATGAATCAACTACACGAAGAGGCCAAAGAAATGTTGCAGTTAAAAAGTCAAAATCATTGGAGCAAGTCCATTAAAGAAGCCAGCGAATATAATGGGGAGGATAGACGTTAGAAATTTCTTAAAAGAAGGAAAAATTATTAAAAAATGTGCGAATTAAATATAAAAACTGGAAGTAAATATTCATGGAAATTGAATAAGCGGAAATTTGTGCGGATCATATTGAAAAAGAATTTAGTAGTTCAGATAAAACAATTAAGTTTGTGCATGATGCAGCAGGAAATACAGTAATATTGCCTAACTGCTGGCTTCATAAATGTAAATCCAATTGAACTTAATGAAACAAAAAGTAAGTATAGTAGACTATTTAAACAATAGAACAACTCCAGGTTCAGCTCGGCTATACTCGACCATCCAGGTGATGATGGTATTTCGAAATGACACTTAAGTTGATCCCGCAGATGCAACTGGAAACAAGTTTGGATATAATTAATAAAGCAATTATGCCCAGCTATTTTCCTAAAAGTTGGAAGAATGCAATATTAGTTACGATAGATAATAAAAACAAAGTCCCTGCTGTTCTGGAGAATAGGTGGCTTACTCTGAAGACTCTTTTTAAAAGTTACAAGAAGTTGTTTGAAAAATAAAATAGAAAAACTTATAGAAGAAAATATTTTGTCGATTCAACAAATGGAATTTAGAAAGAAGCCCGCGGTGGGTCAACAGGCAGCAAATCTGAATGCAATCCTATCTAAAACCCGACAAACAAGGTCACACAGTGTATGCGGCGTTCCTTGAAGTTGTCAAATCATATGATTGAGTTTGGAGAAACAGGCTAATCTTCAAAATGAATGCATTAAAGTTTCTAGTAGAAAAAAATTCTTTCAAACATTATTTTCAGGTAGAACATTCCAAGTTAAAATTGCTAACGTGTTGTCTAACAGAAGAGAATCAGTCTCACATGGATCTCCTCTTTTACCAATATTATTTAATATTTATGTGAGTAATATGCCCAAATTGCAGCATTAAAAACACACAGAGATGCCGATGACACTACGCTCATTACATGTGATCGAACCATTATACAGACAAAAAGTAAATTAGAAAAATGTTTCAAAATTATTAGCGATGTCTGTGAGTTTTGGAAGAATAGGATTAAGCCTCTAGAACAAAAATGAGATTTGGAAAGTTTAAGAAATTCAAAAGCATTTAGCATAACCGCTAAATTAATCAGCATTTGAAATAACTACGGACCCTACAACGTACTTAGAAAAAACTACAAAAAGGATACTTAAATCTTCACTTATTGACGCCGAAAGAGTCAAGAAACTAATTCCACGCTACAAATCATCGAAATCCCCAAAATTTTATGGATTACCGAAAATCTACAAAGAAAATACTCCTGTCAGACCAATCGTCACTTCTTTTGATTCTCCGTCACATCGGTTTTCAGAATATTTGGCTAAATATTTTCAAACTTTGATTGTATCTTCTGAATCATATGTAAAATGCAGTCAGCACTTTCTAGAAATTCTCAAGAACATATACTACAACTAACTGATATAATAGTTAGTTTCGATGTCGTATCCCTGTTGACTAACATCCCCGTGGATAAAACGTTCGACATACTAAGAACAAAACATCAAGATCCTACGCACATTATTGATTTAATCAACCACTGTACTAGCAGTGGCTACTTCATCTATAGAGGACAACGCTACAAACAGAAATTTGGAGCACCAATATCGCCGACATTTATATGGAAGATTTTCGAAACACGAGCATTGGACAATATTCTTCTAAAACCCAAATTATTGTTGCGCTATGTTGACGACACATTTGACGTGATATGGCCACATGGAAATCAAGAACTACAGAAATTCCTCGACGCACTTAATGCTGGGCACCCAAAAATCCATTTCACCATGGAAGTACAGGATAACCATAAGCTATCTCTTTTAGATGTACTGATTTCAAAGGCACCTAACAGGTCTATTGCACAGTTTATTGAAAGAAAATGCATACAAAACGTTTCCCACGCACTAATTCACACCACCATCCAGGATAGAAGAATTATATAATAAAAACTCCAATTCATTGGTCAAGATTACTTACCCACAATGAAAGACTAGACTCTGAAGTCGCAATATTGCGAGGCGCACTTCTCCAGAACTGCTACACTAATTCCCATATAAATAGAAATCTACACCCGAAATACAAAACACAACGTCCGGAACCAGTACCATCTGGCCCTATTGCCATTGCAACTCTTCCGTATATAAAAGGAACTACCGACAAAATATCATCGATCCTATAGAAGAAACGGCATCAAAGCGGTATTTAACACAATTGAAAAAAGCAGTAGCATATCATCCAAATCAAAACACAAAATTCCACTAGAAAATCAAGGATTGTACGAAGTATCCTGCAATGCATGTGATTTGGTCTATATCGGTCAAACAAAAAGAAAAATATCAGACAAAATAGCTGAACACACAAACAATGTTAATAAAAACCCCAGCACGTCCACCTTTGCCCAATATAATTCCTGTATAATCTTAAATATATAGAAATAAAAGCTAGAAGGAAAACAGCAGATAATTAAGCGGGAATAAGAACCGAGCTGCATACGGTCACGTCAAAGGCTTTGCACTTACCGAAGCTGTAGCGGCTCCCATTGATGTAGATATATACGTCTCCGATATAGCCAACGAGTTTTCTTACGAATATCATTTTAAAATAACGGTTTCGTTTGTCGGCAAAGATAATTGTTTCGACAGGAATATTTGTTTCACCTACTACAATACTCTGAATGACGGTTAAGCTTTTTACACTTTTGGCGCTTAACAATTTGGTTGTATATTATTGTTCAACGTACTTTTGAGGGAGGTGTGTTTCTATCAGATACTTTTAAATTTTGACGCATCAAGCTATTATTGCCACCGCTGGTGTGACCCGCCACTTTTAGAAATCCCCACCACTTGCATTTTTGCTAGATAACCGTCAACAAAATAATGCTACTTTGATCCTTAAATTTTCTTAACGTATCAGGAAGAGACTTGTGATTGGCCGCATGTATAACCTTCCTAAAAATTTTGTAGCAGATGTTTCTTGCTAAGTCCGCATTTGTTGCGGCAGACGCCGTCGAAAGCCATCGGCTACTTGGAAACAATAAAACTCAACGGATGTTTTCCTTGCTAGAAAATTCGCATAAAAGGAGCCATCCAGGCCATAATCAGGACAGACGCAAGTTCCGAGTTGTTGTCTTTGGATGGCTGCGAGAACTGAATCGCGCCAGTTCAAAGCTATAATTCTGAAATAAGGCCTAGTCAATTCCTTTTGGTCAGCGCTGCCAAAAGGCGTTGACTAGGAATTGATCGCTGCCAGTGTTGATCTGATCTTAAAGCGTTATAGTAAAGTTTAAAATATTCAAAAAATATATAAATCTACGAAATAAATAAGTAAAATAAAATTATACGAAACTTCTTCGAAACAAATAAAAGGTTTTAAATATCAGACGACACATTTTCTGCTGAATCTTTCGATTCCCAATTAATTATCATTCTCTTCTACTCTTATTCTCATATTATTTCCCAACGTCCTTGACCTCCAAGCAAATTATGGAGAGCAACACCAAAAGAAGACGTTGTCTAGCGAGCACCAACCAGTCGAGGGGACAAGGGACAACATCGACGCCAGTTTAAGTACTTCGGCAGAGGTCAAAGTTCTTTCCGTGAACGCCAATTATTTGTCAATATCCTCAGAATCATTATTCATCAAGAAAAAGCCAATTATCATAATGTTTCAATGCATTACTACGCCTGCGCGCATATCTACGAAAATCCTACGCCAACAGCGCATCGATAAGGTTCTACATCGCCAGTGCTCCATTCGATCATCATCTTCGTATTGTTTAACCAAGAATCATTTATTTAATCCAGTCAACTTCAACGCCATTGGTACAGAGGGGAAGTTCATTCTAGAGCCGTACTAATAGATTAATAAATCTAATACTATATAATATATGCAATCATATTTAGTTCGTCACGCTTTATTGCTTTATTATTTTGAATGTAAGAAGAGAAAAGGATCAGCCTAACAAATTTTGAATTATATTTAGAATCAACATTATTGTCATTCATTTAGAAGCGCGCTTCGAGGCATATTTTTGAAGTTCTAAATACTAGAACAATAAAACAAGCTATAAGAAACTACGTACTTTATTATAAAAATTAAGCAATTAGAAAAACAAGGAACTCCGAACCCAACCCAGAATCTCATGCAATAGCCAATTGTGTTACAAACAGAATAAAATATGAAAAGCAGTATAGTGGTCATAAACAAATTACGATCCTGCTTTGATTAATTCTGTAACAAGTAAACCGCAACAATCTATATATATATATATATATATATATATATACTTAATTGTTAACATACATTTTATTCAGCTCAATGAAATGCAAAGATATAATTGTTTTGTATGACATATGCTGGGAGACATTTAATAATTATATATAAGTAAATAGAAACTATATGAACTAAAATTACTTACCTACAACCGTAAGGCGAACCCTTAAGTTTTTTGTTGGAGATCTGAGATAGTCAATTCTGCATCTATATTCACCTTCATCCTTTTCCGAAATATTGTCAATGCTAAGAGTAGATGGTTCCGTCATTGTTCGGAAAAAAGCCCGATTTTCCAAACTATGGTCCTGCCATCTTTGAGCTTGAACGTTGGATGTTCGTGTGTCATAACTAGAAAAAGAAAACACACCGTTTAGGCAGAAAGAGAATATATTACAGCCTCTATTTATCAAGAATAATAAGCATTTTGTGTATTTTACTTTAAGTTCAGGATATATAAGACATAACAAAAACCTTTAGGAGGATCTGGCCTATAATGCACAATTCAGAAAAATAAATATAAATAATATTATATTTAAAAAACTACTTGATAGGAGTTTGGGACCTGCTCCATTATATCGAATCTAATTCGTTAAGATTAGGATTGATATTAGCATTGAGTACAAACAAATCAACAAAATGAGATGAAGGTGCCTAAATTTCCTGTAAAATACTGATGTAATCTTCTGAAACAAAAGTTCTGCAGAGATCACAACTTTCTAACAAATATTGCTTACAAGATCGACTGAAAGTTTGCAAAAGGATTGAGCAGAAACCTATTTTTCTTTGGACAATAAATTAATGGGCATCTGTCTGTGGTGTATAAGAAAAGCATCAGTGGATTTGATGATATAGTACATTATCATCTTTTGAACTTTTATAACATTTATTCCAACGCTTTTCCAATAATTCAGGTCCATCATTAATATTTAATTCCGGAGGATTTCTTATATTCATCTACGGCTGCAATAGCATAATTATTTTATGTAAAACGCTTTCCAGCCAGGTATTCAATTGGGTTTTGAAAGAGATAATAACAAAATTCTTGCGATAATAACGAAAGAGATAATAACAAAATACAAAATACAAAATACAAAATACAAAATACTTAGATATACATAGATATGCCTTGACACAAGATTATTATTTTCTTCTTTGCACCTACTCTTTTTCACGAATTCTTACATCTAATCCAAATTTTAAAAGAGAATTCGTGTTTGAAGTTACAATAATATTAAGAGTTAATTATTGTTTAACAATTAAGTGAAATTGCTTTCATCAAATTGTCATTTAATAAAATTCTACTAATTCATTTTATAATTTTAGTTGTAAATGTTTCAAGACAATAATTTCGCCCCTTCATCAGAATAAACAAATTTATAGCTTAAGGAAGTCGTCATTTCAGGAAAATGCTTTAACGTAATGTGAATAAACTTTCCAAGTCTACATCAACTTCTGAAAAAGCACATTTTGATGCAAAAAAATGTTGTGATATTTAAAAAAAAAAATGTTATATTTGGTTTGAATCAATTTAATTTATTACATGTTTATATTTATTTCAAAATGTAATTAATTTTTCATTTAATAAGAAGCAACAAATAATTAACTTTTATTTAAATGTTGCTTACTAGTTCTAATATTTAGCTACATATCGAGTATAAAATATATCGTTGCGAAATGAACGTTTATGATAATTGATAATTTAATAAATCCTACGCGACAATATATTTTGTATGTTGTTGGACAGCCAATTCTTTATTAATTCCTCTCAAACTATTATTAGCAATTATATGTTGCTTTGTGGTTATTTTATTTATATTTGACTTGAAGAAAATTGGGTATCCGTATGAACATATAAGTATTTCAAGTAAAACTTAATCAGTAACTGTTGTATTATTCTGCCAAATTTATAATTGATGTATATAAAAAAATAACTTCGTGATTAATAGAAGATTTTCAAATCAATAGCATTTCATTTTGAATGGTGTTTTATTAATTTATGGTTTGCTTCATTAAGGTTAAATCTTTGGCTTTAATTAAGCAAGCTGCCATAACTTTAATTATCAACATAATTTGCTCTTGCATGAGATTTAGGGTTGGGTTAGGAATTCGCTTGATCTTAATTATTATAATAAAGCACTTAATTTCTTATATGATAGACACATAAAGGCAATAAAAAGTTTAAATAGTTTAGTTTATTGTTCTAGTATTTATAACTGCAAATATATGACTCGAAGCACGATTTTAAATGACTCACAATAATACTGATTCTAAATATAATTCAAAATTTGTTAGGCTGATCTTCAATTTTTTTGTAATAAAGCAAATAATGAGTGACGAAGGAAATATGATTGTAAGTAATTTATTGTATTATTTGTCTTCAGCTATGAGTACGGTTCTGGAATGAAACTTCTTTTCTGTATCAATGGCGTTGAAGTCGCAATTGTCGCCTTTGACTGGATTAAATAAATGAACTTTGGTTGAATAATACGTGGATGAAGGTTGAATCAAGCATTGGCAGATGTAGAACTTTATTGATGCGCTGTTGTGGTAGTATTTTCATAGATATGCGCGCAGGTGTAGAAATTCATTGAAACGTTATGATAATAGGCTTTTTGTTGACGGATAATAATGCTGTGGATACTCACTAATAATTTGCGTTGACGGAATGAATTTGACCTCTGCTGAAACTGGCGTCGGTGATGTACTCTCGAATGGTCCGTGCTTTCTAGGTAACGTCTTCTTCTCGAGTAACTCTCCATACCTTGCATCGATGGCACGTATAATGGGAAAATAGTATGAGATTAAGAGTAGAAGAAACAAATAATAATTTGGGAATCAAAAGATTCAGCAGAAGATGTGTCGTTGGATACTTAACCTTTTTTTTTGTTTCGTGGAAGTTGAATTTTATGTTGTAGAATTTTAATATACTTAATTTATTTATTCGTAGATTTAATATGTTGTTTGAGAATTTGAAATTTTACTGTACCGCATTAATATCGGATCAATACTGGCTGCGATAGTTCTCGCTGAACAAAAGAAATTGACTAGGTCTTATTAGGTTCTCGCAGCCATCCAAAGACAACGACTCATACTTTGCGTCTGTGGGTAATTGGCCTGAGTGGCTCCTTTTATGCGAATTTTCTGGGAAAGAAAGCTGCTCCTGATGATCCGTTGAGCTGTGGCATGTTGCCTAAGCCGATGGCTTTCGACGGCGTATGCCGCAAAAATAGGCTGAGTTTGACAAAGTATCTGCTACAAATTTTTACGAAGGTTATACTTCTGACCAATCAAAAGTTTCTTCCTGATTAGTTAAGAAAATTTAAGGATCAAAATTATATTATTTTGTTGATGGTTATCTAGTGAAAATGCAAGTCGTGGTGATTTCTAAATGGTGGTGGGTCACACTGACCAATCAGAGTTGGACTTAGTAGCTTGATGCGGCCAATATCTCGCATAGAAAACGCCTCCTTCAAAAATACATTAAACTAATATCTAATCAGATTTGTTGAAAGCCAAAAGGGCTTTCAATCCTCGTCAAATCCTCGTCATTCCTCATCAAATCCTCGTCAAATACTCGTCAAATCCTCGTCAACCTTACTCGTCAATGAGAAAATGTGGTGGGTGAAACACTTGATATGAAACAAATATTTATCGACAAAGAAAAACGTTAAAAACCGTTACTTTTTCAGTAATGAAAAACGCACCGCTCGTTGTCCGCATTAACACAAAGCTTTGACGTGACATGCCGCCTGATGTGTGTACGCTTATTCATTTCGGCGAAATCTGTTTGATCTTGTACTTGTTTAGATATGTGTAGGTTTGTAGGTTTCTTATGGCCATTGAATAAGACCATCTCCTAATAGAATTGGGTGTGTTTCAATGGAAAGTCGCCCTTATTTACGTAGATAAAACTAAATTCCATGTCACAAATTTAAATGTAGTAATATGACATCACCGTATTACATCACCGTAGTGCACCAGCATTTTATTTATTATATAAAAAAATTAATATGAGAAAGCGGTATTCTTATTTTGTTAATTTTTTCATACGCGTTTTTCATAGCCACAAAATGATTTATTCATGCTAGTAACCTGTACAGGCAATCGTATATTCCACTACAAAGATAAATATATTTAAGATATTGAAATTATGTAATCCCCGGTGGTAATATACGTAGAGCCTCGAAATGGCTCGAATTGATGTAAATCACTTTCAATTAATATTCGTGAATTTTGCATAAAGTTGAAGATTGAGTTGGCTTTGAATATGCATAAGTCGCAATCCTTTCGCGAGGCACTCATAACGAAAACACAAATTTTTCAAGGGATAACATCAACGGAAAAGGATTGCTAAGCAAGTCAGGACTGGATCGCTAAATTGCCGATATATTTCGTCGCAGGAAAAGTTTTAGGGAAATATGTCAGCGTGTCGTCCTAAAAATTATACAACATTTAAATATTTTAAAACATTTTAGAGATTTTGCGATTTTTTATTTCTTTCGACATAGCGCTACTGCTTTATCCACGCAATTTAATGATTTTATTATATAAAATGCTTACAAAATTATTTGCTCGCACGTGTGTGAGCTTTAGCGTTTGGTCGGTTATGAGATATGATTTTATTGTCTGATTGTGGGAAAGTTAATTGCTTGTACCGATAATCTTGAAACTGTTGCTAGCCGCGGCGTAACAACAACTGGGTGGGCTCTGGTGCAAAGTTGATTAATGGGCCCCCTCAATTTTGAGGAGCAAAATGGAAGGTCTTTTGAATTTGAATAAATGAAGAATTGGGCACACATGGTTAGTAAAAGAAAGAACAGAAATAAGCTTCCCTCTATAATATTATTAGAAAACATATTCAATTCATCTAATACTATCTTGTTTTGGAGTACACTACCTCTTCAGGTGTAGTTCATGTGTAGTTTTGAAAATAGGTAATAAAACGAATTTTCTGTTTCTTTTTATGTAATATATTGAATGAAAATCACGTAATTAATCGGTATACAAATTAAATAAGAAAACTAAATTTTAGCAACTCATCTTTAAACGAGAGCGTAAAAACAATACACCTGACACAAAATGCACAGTCATACAAAATGTTCTAGCTGAATTAGCTATAAAAGCGTATCTTTTGAAGCAAAAGGAAACCTCAAAAACTTTGTTTTTATCGTTTATCGTTACTTGCCTGAAATCAAATAGTTGTTTCACGATGTGATCTTTCTGCCACAGCTCATTAAAGTTTTGTTTGAAACTAGATCAGGTATGATGTTTTGAGTTTTCATTTTTAACATTCTGTAAATATTTCAGTGTTTTTCATTAATATTTAAATTATAATTGTTTTCAAATAAATATAATCACAAATGTTCTATTTACAAAAGTACATAACACTGTTGGCTAGTATTTACGTTAATTATGCAATATATGATTATTAAAAAAGCGCCAACAATTTTTCAACTTTCAAAGGTTGTTTTGTGGCTTCCAGTCATTTCTTATATTGAGTTGCAAAAGATGGTTGCACCAATTACTTCTCTTCCACAATAATAACAAGTTTATTGCGTGGCTACTTTATTCCGGGTGATTTAGTTTTCATTTGTTCAGTTTTGATTTATGCTATCTGCGTCATACATAACAACTTCTCTTGTCTACATTTGTGCGACATCAGGAGCTATACCAGTAAATATCAGAATTTCTTGTTTGGCATCAGATGTACGGATTTAGAAAAAGCCATTAGTTTTGTCACATACTAGAAACAATATTGGGTGTTAAGTTCTATGCAAAGGCTCAGAGCTAGCGCTCATATTCTATACAAAGAAGCATACACGCAGGAACCTCATACAGCGACCTCAGGTCAGTTGGCAAAACAGGTTTCAACAAGGGAAGATCTAATTCCATGGAATGGCTTGGATATTGGATCCTTAGATCGTATAGTAAATCCTGATATTTAGCCACATTTTCTCGTTCCTTAAATTCAATATATTTATCAGCGGGGCTAGGAAATTCTATAAGGAATATCTCCCGCTTAGTGGAATCTACTAACAATATCAGGTTTGTTTGCGACTATTTGATGGGTTGTAGGAAAACCGTAGTTCACCTTTATTGGCATATCAATAAATAACACAAATTGTGTTCTGCTAACAATAATCACCATTCTAGAAATACAACTCTAAATAAGGACTTTTTCAATAACATTGCCCGAAATTTGACAATTTAAAGCTATGTCGTTTCAGTTGGCAACGCCGTTATTTTCTGACGTTTGTGTTCTGTCATAGACGCCATTTCACCACGGAGCTCTACATCTTAAACAACAAAGCGTCGACTTTGTTGAAATTTATTATAAATATTCGTGTTCTATTCGCCAAACTTTTCGCGAACTACGAAATATTTACGGCCGAAATTATCGTCCATCCGAGCGAACAGTTCAACGAGCTATTACGAAATACCAGCCAAGCGGTTCGGTTTCTGTTCGAGCAGACCATGCACGACACCGAAATCCACGGTCAAGGGATAATATTGTTCCTGTTGACGAAACCCAAACCTCTCGATTCCTCGTCGTGCACAAGGAGTTGGCCTTTCTGCGACTTCAACTTGACGTATTTTGCAAAAATACTTGCATCCGCATAAGATCCATCTAAAACAAAAACTGAAGCCCCAAGACCACCACACTTGTACATACATTCGCTGGTTGGGCTCCGGAGCAGTTGGAAGCGGTTCTAAATCTTGGCCATAAAATCATCTTTAGTGATGAAGCACATTTTTGGTAAAACGGCTTCGTGAACAAACAAAATTGCCGCATTTGGGGAGACAGTAATCCCCAGTAAGTTTCCAGAACGTCCAAAAGAGGCGAGATGGCGATGTAGAATGGCCACCAGGATCGTGAGATTTAACTCTCTCAGACTTTTTTCTCTGGGGCTACGTTATGGAAACATTGGGGTTACGTTGGAACTACGTAATGGATTTTGGCATCGAAGCAACAACAATTGACGGACTAGAGGAAACCATCGTTCAAACCATGGAGAGATCCAACCTGATTTCTCGGATAGAATCTCAGATAGAATCCTGTATATAAAGCCGCGGAGGCCGCTTGAATGATACCATTTTTGGAACATAATGGTACTGATTGTATTTCAATCTTCCATAAAGATTTTCATAATATCTCACACACCACACTTTTTACTCAATTTTAAAATTCAAACTCGTTTAATGAAAAATACTATATAATCAATGTTTTTTCACAACAAATATTAGCGGAAAAGAAATTAAATTATTTTTTTTAATCCAAGAAGGAAGAAGGAATCCTATCTTTATCTTCTGATTGATATCTCTTATCTCATTTATCTATTCCCTTTCACTGTTCCTTTTAATATTATTTTTATTATCTCTATACCATTTATCCACCCTCCTAAGCATAAACCACATTACATACTATATTTCTTCCTTCATCACTCCAATGTATTCCACTACATTCGCTTGCCAAGTCCACATCATTAATTTCTTCCCATATCACTTATTTCACCACTTATTTTCCTCCACATATACGACATCGTCTTTCACTGTCATTCATCCAGTATCTGTTAACTCTCTCCTCACATATAAAGCTCGCCATCATACTTTTTATGTCCGTATTCACATCTGCTTTCACGTAATCTGTCATTCCATCCTCATTTTTATGTGTGTATGTGTCCTATTTACCTTCCATTTCTCAACTTGTTTCACCTTTCTTGTTGGCCAATATCACTCATTCTCTCGTCCACTTCATTTATAATAGTTTCCATATCCCACATCTTCTGAAACCATTTTTCCATTGACCAGACTTTGTGTAAATTAGTGCGCATATTTTTATATCCTGTATTTGTAATTTTGGTTTATAGTTTGATTTATACCAATAAAGGTTTCTTGGTTGATTGGGTACTAGATTCTTTCAAATACATAGGTTTTCTCGATCAGAATGTTAATAAATTATTTCTGAATGCAAAACTTTCAAAGACTTTCTAAACTCAACTATCAAATAGTTCGTTAAACACTTTTTCCAATGAACTTTAGATATTTTAATTAGATGCAGCACGATTATGAGGAAAATATACAGACAATGAAATTCCTGCACGAGAAAATTAATTAATGTTTTCCTGAATGCATGTCTTCTAACGTTCGTTGCATCGCCACCGCATCACTAGGTTGCTGCATTCGTTTGCATGCATTACCGCGGAACAGCGACCACATCGAATGTCTTGTTCGTTGAATTTTCATGTCTACAACACGAATTTGACCGTATGGTTTTGTACCAGTATAGAGCTGATAGTAAACCGCACACTAGCGGTTTTATATTATTACGATTAATTTATTATTCGAATAATATTTTTGTTAACCTTTGCTTTTCCAGTTCAATTGCTTATGTACAATTATCTTGGAGTACCGGGCCCGCTCAGTCTGCTATGTGGCAGGCATGATGGGTTTTGCTTTACACCGTTTGGGGTATGCCGAGTCTGTTTAAGCATACATTATCTCTGCTAGTTTCGGAATTTGGATGCCAAGATATTCATTCAATTAGTTGAGTACTTCTTTTTTGACTAGTTCAAGATCCATAGTGCTTTCAGCCCTTTTCCGAATTTCTTATACACCTGGGTGCATCTAGTACTTTTCTTCATAGTTTTTTATGGGTTATTAAGACCCTTTCCTTTGCCTTGTTCGGACTTTTGCCAGTCTATAACTTAGAATCCTACAGAAATTCTGGCCTCAACACACAATTCATAATATTTTACCTTGATTTTATTGTCATGACGGAGTCAAACTTCAATATTTAATGCAGCGTAATTGCTGTTTTGTGACCACTACTGCTCTACGTTTGATGTGATATCTCTAATCTAGTTTCTGATCAAACGTGCAGCCAAGGTATGTTGCTCTTCGTTTGGGCTTGATTTTCTTGTTCATGAATGTAATAGTCCTTCCAAAGAGTTTTGTTTTACCAAATCTGACTATTTCATTTTCTGGTGAGTTGATTTGTGTATTCCATACATTGGAAAACTCAGAAATGGTCTTTAGACCTCGTTCTATTCTTTTCCTTATAACCACTGGATTTGTGTCCTAAGTGACTATGACTGCTTTATCTGCAAACCGTAGAATTTTGGGTTGGTTTAGCTCTTGGAGTTTAGACATATTACTCCCATAAATAGTAAGCCTTCATTAGCTGTTCTTTTTATCGCTAGTTTGTTTCCTATTTTAACCTGAAATGTTCTGTTATTTAGGAACTCGTGAGTGAGCTTGAGCAATTCTATTGGGAATTGTAGAGCTGACATTTTGAAAACTACAACGTCCATCCACATACGATAGTACGCCTTTCCAATGTCTAAAAATACTACTGTTACTGAAAATCGTTACTTTAATGCTGTGTGTATTATAGCCTCCAAATAATCCACTTGCTGGAGTTCCGCTAACTTTGGCCTGAACCCTAATTATTGTGGTGGAATGATCCTGTTTCTGCATACTTAGATAAACCATTTAACTTTAGATAAACCATTTAATAGACTGGTCGGCCGCTTATTTGCTAAGATCTAGTAAATACATTTTTTGCAATGGTGATGATAGTTGCATTCTTCCAGCATTTTGGATAATAATTGCACACAATAATTTTGTTGATGATTTATGCGATAGTTTTTGTTAGAGCGGAAGTGCTAGAGCCATATTGGCTATTCCATCTTCCTCCGGTATTGTGCGCGGATTTAGATGTTTTAATATATTATCTTCGTCCTCTTCAACTTTTTTGTATTCTAGGAATATTGTGTGTTTAGCCGAAACTTCGCTTTGTACAGTTTCTGTTCTACGACCTAAAGTAAGATAAAGTTTTTGCGTGAGGCGCTGACTAATTAATGATAAACAAAAATACTATTAAAATGACAAGCTCTAAAGGAAGCAAACAAAGATATGTAAAATACTTGAAAATTTCCCGCTGGACTGCGTCACTAGCTAATTCCAGGAATACACTTGGTGTTCACCTTACGTCCGTGATTCACAAGAACTGCCACTACGTGCTGCAGCTGCAGCACTATCTGAGATAGACGTCCAGTTTGGCCCGGTTTTCCGCCTGACAAGCGATCAATTGCACGTAGCGAAAAAATCTATAAAACCACAAAAAATCACAGATTCCAAAGATTACCCATCAGATGAGAGTTGAATGACAATCAATCGCTGAAATATCCTTTGGTAATCCACCAAACCCGCCCTATTTAAACTCACAAGAAGACAAAATTGGTCCTCACACCACTAAAGCGACTTTTAGAATTTATTTGTGTTTTATTAATACATTACGACAACTACAGTATAATTAAGTATTTAATTAGCCATTATTTGGCTTGTAGTTCTTTCAGACGCTGAGCCAAAAAGAACCTACCTTGGGTAGAAATTGCCAAATAGCTTCCATCTACCCCACCATTCTAGCCTCATACGACGAACAAGGAAACGATTCCGGAACGCCATTTCCTTACAAAAACACTAAATTTGCAAGTCTTATATCGGCTAGAAATCGACAATTAAATTAACAATTACGAGCAGGGATATAGCAATCGCCGTTAAAACTCCTGTATCCTGATGAGACACTACTACGCTTAATTTTAATCCATTATTTTAAACTTTAAAGAAAACCGTCATATATCATATATTACTTGTGCAGTAGTACTCGGTACGTGCAATAATTTCATACAAGCGTGCTGTCAGCATACAGAATCAACAACACTGGTTGCTGAGATCAACTATAGATTCCTGTTAACCTCTGCAATTTGCTAGTTTAGGTACTAACCAGGTTTTAATCATCTCAGAGCCTAGGCTATATAACTGAAAATTTCCCATTAATATTACATTAGGAAGATAACTGAGCTGACCTGGAATATGCGTCTGTAAGACAATAACAACAAATATCCTACACGTGATAACCAATATCTCTCAATGACCATAAAACAGGAAGTACACTATGCATTATAACCAGGTACCCTCTACAATAGGTCGATTATTTCTTACCTTCATAAGATATGTAATATTCATAATATTTCTTAATCCGCACAATAGTAGCACATGTCTTATTATTTATAATATGCTCTCAACAGAGACATGTTATAATAAATTGAACCCTTGTTTAATCTTCTACAAAACTTTCGTGCAGATTTTTAAGACAATATCGGATAGTTTTCATATATGATTTATAGGAAACCGTAGGTATCTTTAACATCGATGCGAGAAATTCCGATGAACTTGAGTAGCCTTCTTATAAAATTTTCGGATTTATCAGCAACATAGTTTTGCGATTCAATTTGAAAGCAAAAGCAAATAGAATTCATGCAGAAACTCTAGATTTTGCCTCCAAATTTCGAAGCCAAAGAAAAGCGTCTCACAGTAGACGTTGAAGTTAGTGTAAAAGTACTATATAACAAGGATGACGTCGACGAGAATATGGATGCTTAATTTTACAGAACAAACATGATGATATAAACCTGTGTTGTATGTTGCAATATTGTACTTACAAAGTGTAATTTAAATAGAATTTATAGTCATTCTGCTTTAATGTCAAGCACGCTCAATCATTCTGCTCACATATCAACAGATATTAATTTAATAGGTTCGTAATATCAATTATTACAACACATATCTTAAAAATCAGCCAGTTCAAGATCTATGGCGCCATTTCACGCATTATTATAAGGGATCATCAGCATCTTTTTATTAGGAGCATGACGGTCGTAACATTTGAAGGACTACGACAAACTCACTAAGCGACTAGCCGAGTGTTCCTAAAACTGAAAATTGATCTTTTTAATAATTGACGAAGGTATTGCAAGACCCTATATTAGAAGTAGGTGAGATTAGGCAACATTACAATAAAATATAATTTTATAATTTAAGAAGTGTCATGCGTACGCAGCTTCTCGAAACTGAAACAAG